>JAGDQP010019437.1:18655-34866 GCA_022664845.1 Lepisma saccharinum
TATTTGGTACTCATTGTGTATTATGCTTTTACATATAAGTTGCATTGATCAAGTATTAATTCATAATAACTACTTCATTTCTAGATAAATTTTCTTTTTTTATATATATACATAAGTATTTAGCTACTAAATACTTCTATGTAATGTTTTGATTTGTGTATCACTATGTATATATTTTATGTATTGGCATGGGTTGGTTGTAAGAGCGGCCCTCGAGGCCGAAACACGCCCACTATAATAAAAAGACGATTCTATCTATGTGACGAAGCTTCACGGGGACGCGACCGGAAGTGCATTTTATCGGCTATTATGCTGTTTCTGTTCGACGTTCGTACCCCCTTTTCTCTGGGTTGTCAGAGAATGTTCCTAGCAAGTGGCGACTGTAATTGTTAGCTCTTGTGCTGTTTCTGTCAGTCGTCTACTTGTTCTGAGGAGGAATTTATTACACCCTCTCCCCTTTCGACATGTGAATATAAAAAAATCCATCTTAATGGGTGCGTGAATAAACAAATTGCAGATATGGTACACTGAGAACCCTCGCCTGATTCATGAAACGTCAGTGAATGTACAACGAGTCACTGCTTGGTGCGGAATGCGAGCTGGGGCAGTGATCGGGCTATACTTCTTCTAAAATTAGGTCAGACCTGTACTGACTGTGAATGGAGTACGTTATCGCAACATGATAACCGAGTTGTTGTGGCCTCAAATGGACGGTATGGATGTGGAAGACATGTGGCACCTTGTTACGATGGCCACTATTTATATTTTGAGCCTAACAATGGAAAAAAAGTAAAGTGTCATTGAAAATTGATTTATTGTTTTTCGAAATATTCTCCTTTATGATCAATACACTTTTGCATTCGTTCGAACCATTTGTCAAAACATTTTTTCCAATCTTCTTGAGACACCTCCATAATATGGTTTTTGAACGCATCAACGGCTTTTCCGCCGACGAAAATCGTTGTCCACGCAATTTATTCTTGACATTCGGGAACAAGAAGAAGTCATTGGGTGCCAAATCAGGACTGTACGGCGGATGACCCATCAATTCGATTTTTTGAGTGTTCATATAGTCGGTTGTTAGACGAGATGTGTAACAGCTCGCATTGTCTTGATGAAGAATGATCCGACGGCGCTTGTTTGTTTTCCATATTTGACCAAAGACCTCCGGCAAACAAATTGTTGTGTACCATTCAGAGTTCACCGTTCTACGTTCCTCTAAAGGCAAAGTTTCCACATGATCAGTTTTTCCAAAAACACAGGCGACCATTTGTTTCGATGTGCTTCAAGCGCGAACAACTTTTGTTGGATTTGGTTCATCTTGGAACACCCATACAGTCGACTGCTGTTTACGTTCCGGCTCATATGCATATATCCATGATTCGTCACCTGTTACAACCTTATATACGTCTTTTGAAGCACCGCCATTGTATTTATTGAGCATTTGTGTGCACCAATCGACCCGAGCTTCTTTTTGAGTTTTTGTCAATTTATGTAGGATCCAACGAGAACAAACCTTTCTCACAGCTAAATGATCATGCAATATTTTATATATGCTGGTGGAACTAATGCCAAGGGTTGCCTCAATCTCACAGTATGTCACATGACAATCTTGCAGTATTAGGTTTTGCACAGCATCAATGTTTTCTTGAATAACAACTGATTTTGGACGACCTTCGCGAATTTCGTCAGTGAGCGAATGGCTGCCACGATTAAAATCGTTATACCAACGTTTCACAATGGCAAAGGATGGGGCTTCATCGCCAAATGTGGAAATCAGTTGATCGATGCACACTTGTCTGGATAATCCACGTCGAAAATCGTAAAAAAATCATCGCACGAAAATGTTCACGAGTTAATTCCATTTTTCTGTTGTCATGCAATCTTCAATTCAACGTAAACAACACAAATAAAGCTACTGACAAAACATTTGAAGTACGTTATGGTCAAGAATGTCAGACGTTTCTATGGAAACGTCAAATGGCGCCTAAATACAATCAGTATTGCCAAGGCTCAAAATATAAATAGTGGCCCTCGTACACTACCCCCTGAAATAATTTCATTGTCACAAAAGAAATTTCGTGGCCACGTTCTCAAGCACAATGACGACCAGAATTGGACCCCGCAGTCCTGCAATTTAATCTCATGTGACTTCTTTCTTTGGAGATTTTTTATATCTAGTGTTTGCGTCAACAAACCACAAATAAGTCTGCCCTCAAGGAGAACATTCGCCTTGTCATTGACGAAATTAATCCGCTAATATACGGAAATGTTATAGAGAATTTCCTGAAAAGGATAAGAGAATGCTATACGTAGTGAACAATTAGCAGACATCTTGTTCCATGCTCAATAGTGGTGTGTGTACTTTCGTCTGATGTGCAACTATTACCACTTTGCATATAAATACATCATATTAAATCTTGTGTTCGTTTTGGGACACCCTTTAGTTGTAGTAGCTAACTACTTTTCTCTTAAAGTAGTTGTAGTGAACTAAATTTGCAAAGTAATTTATACAGTATTGTACTTAATTAGCATTCTTGTCACAACCACTAGAGACTAGTGACTTTTATTCTAAAACGTAGTACTACGTCGTTACGAGTCATAGTCCAAATTTGCTCTGACTTAGTACTGCGTCAACCAGTTAAATAACGGATTAGATCACTTGAAAAAGTTTCTCTTTCTCTACTACTGTTGATTGCTGATACAAACTAACTTCCCGTGTAATTTCTTCTGCCTATTCAGCATTATCTAAACGTGGGAAAACGAACTGCTCACTGTACGTACCACTTACAAGGAACCCATCTGAGTGCGAGGTCGGAAAAGCAAGAAATCGTTGGTTGCACTGGAAGCCCCTGCCTACCAAACAACCGTATACAAAAGATTAGCTGTTAATGCCATCACAGGGTGAACCAGGGAGGACTGATATCAAAGACAGGCGAATTGGAGGCAAGTTCAGGAGGACGGAACGGACACGCGGGAGGTGGAAGGAACGTGAACCTGGTCCAAGTATAGAAATATCAAGAGGCCACAAGGGAGAACGACGTCGCGTAAATACAGTGTGTGTGTGCGTGTATTATGCGAAAATTCAAACACCAATATTGGAGAAAGATAACAGTGAACTGTTAGTTATTTACCTCAAACAGGTGACATGGATGGAAAGGCAAACTCCAACTCCCACGGAACATACGTGTTGCACGTCATAAAATGTACATCTGCCATGTTGAGGAAATGCTCCAAACACACTGGCAGCTTGCACCACGAGCAATGAATGAAAAATGATAAGCAAACAGAAGGTAACCTCGGTGATATTAAAGGCAAACTCCTTTGGAGCTATAAAGCGTTCAGGACGATCACATTGATAGCCACTTCTATGAAATGCATACACAATCATACTAGTATATCGAGGTGAGGCGAACTGATGAAAGGTGACTGCATGCAGTCGAATGCGAAACAGTCTGTCATGCAGTTGTTCTTGCAAACGGGCATCCCGAATAGCGTAACTACAAATGGTACGAAAGTACATCTTGTATGCACGGAAAAAACATACGTCCAATGTCTGAATTTGGCCAGTGGTTCCAGGTGGAATCAATTTCAATTTCACACACTTACCCGGTGGGATAGTTTGGTCCAGAATATCATGATTTTTATACGCCGACCAGGAGTCCAGCAGAAGCAAGTTACTGTCACCAGCTATGGGCCAAAAGCAGTGTTCATACCAAAGCCACAGTTCCTGTAAGCCCATTTTACCACTCTTGCTGGCAGGGACGTACACATTCCCTAATGTACGTGTAAGTTCGTCCACATGGGTCCGAATGGTGGGCGGTAGAGAACCCCCAACTTCACGCAGAACAATAAATAATTTGCCCACTAAAGTCCCATCCAAACTAACAATCGGCATTATGGTGTAAGAGTGGGTCAGCGTATTAATGGACTTTGCTCGTGCCACAACTGTCTTGCTACCACGAATAGCCACGGTACCTATCATATGCATCTCCTCTTCGAATCCTGATTGGTCTGCACTGAAAACACAATCAGCCTGTTAACCTCATCTAGAAACTCTCCTAGTGACGCTTCAGTTTGTTGTTCATTGTCAACTTGTCGTTTTTGAAATTTTGTGATCTTACATCTCTCAATTCTGTAGAGATTTTTAAACTTCTGCAGCCTCCCTTTGCTTGCTTGAAAGTTAGTGTACCGAATATCACGTGCACATTGATACCCATAACGTTGTATATCACTATCATCAACATCATGTAATTCGTCCCGAGCTTCCTTGAATCGCATGAACACATTTTCGTAGCGATCTTGCTTTATCCTCCTGTGGTGGAGCCCTCCCCGTAATATTTTTATGCACCACTCGATCATATTGCTGTTCACTAATGCGAAATCTGTTCATAATGATTTTCTTTTTATGACTTGGAAGTTTATTCACGTAGGTAAGTATGGCCTGTACCTTTTCCACGGGCATTGTTCCCCTTTACGCCGTTTACTTTGTGGGGAGGGCTTTGTGGCATCTGACGTTGCTGACTGATGATCCAGCCTCTAGATCGATTGCCGTATCACTAGTATACACCTCGTTTTTACGTGCATCCGGCTCTACGTTGTCGTCACAATCCAGAGTATATGCTATTATGCACTCCACTGTATCGTCCTGTAAAAATGCTAGAATGTCTTTTGCCACTTCTTTTTCCTTATCGGATATCTCTTCCGTCCCTGGAACGCAAAATGTCAACTGTGGCAACTGTTGTTGCAAATAACATGCAATATTTGCCTTATTCACGATTTCCATTCCTATCTACCTTTTTTCGACACACCTATATTACTAGATTGTTGCACTTGTCACATTCGTCACTGCCCGTTCACGTCTTCTCTTGTCCGCACCTTCCACTCCCTTTTCGACTACCTTTTGTCCGAACCCGTGTAAGCATTCTCAACTACTAATACGCACACGTCGTCGGTATCCAGTGGCGCTTCGATCGCTGTTAACAGCGTTTCCCAGACGCACTGTCAACCTCTGCTGTGAACTGCTTCCATTTCTACACTTCGTCGAGTGTACACCACTTCCGGAACTTGTGCATTCGCCCCCTGCCGTTGGTCACATTTTCCCATGACATACGGATTTCTTCTTTCTGCCTTCTCTCTTCATTTCCAAAGATTCACGTGTCCGTTCCGTCCTCCTGAACTTGCCTCCAATTCGCCTGTCTTTGATATCAGTCCCTCACCGTTGTCCAGCCTGTGGAGCATTCGTGGATCAACGGGGCCTTCACGGTCTCTCCTGTATCAGGAGTGCTGGTAGACACATGCGTCATTCTAGTGTCAATGATGTCATCCTCAAAGTTCTAGTTTCTGCTAATGTACCATCGGTACGAGAACCATCTGGCTGTAGCCGCTCCGACAATAAGAGACCTGATAGAATGACACTAGTTCCATGGAAAAGAGGAAGACCTCTATTATGGTATTTCACCTGCGCTGATACTTTCGCCATTTCAAATGTTACTCATTCTTCTTTGAAAGCGGATGGTGCTGCTACTCGTAGAGAGGCCGATAAAAATTGGAAATACTCTAATCTACCTGCTCAGTTTATTTTTGTTGCAATCGCAATTGAATCAAGTGGTACTTGGGGCACGGCAGGCCTCAATTTTATCAAAGAGGTTGGTCGGCGAATACAGATCGTTTCAGGTGATGCCCGCGCGACCACCTTCCTAATCCAGCGTCTCAGTGTCGCAATTCAGCGAGGGAATGTGTCTTTTATTCTTGGTACGTTGCCTCCTGGGAAGGCATTAGATGAGATTTTCCTCCTTTAAAGATGTCTTTTTAAGATTTTATTCAAACTTTGTTTAAATTTGATGTTTGTAACGTACATCTATGTGTTATATTACATTTTTTTTAATGTTAAACAACTTTTGGAACAATTTACATTCTTGTATATATTTTTATATGTGTAGCATTAATGTTGTTATGTCTGGGATTCCGACGTATATTAAAGGATTATACATGGATAAAGGACGATGCTGATGAAGAACGAAGTAAAGAGAGACTTCGGCAGATAAGTATATGTGTTGTATTCAATGTATACTTGTATTACGTGGTTGAAGCATTAAAAATATGAGTAGCAATCGAAAGTACGTTTCAGTAATTGAATATTTCAATCAGCTTGGTTCGTTGTTTAAGAATACATTAAAGTCAAGAAGTAAAATAAATGCATCATCGCCTAAAGAACCTAAGGACTGTCAGATAGCCAATCACAATCTATACTTGAGTAGAAGTTGAGATTCATTTTTGCAGTGGCGCAAGTCAGTGTTGATTAGTAAAGATAATGCATTCCATGTTTAGCATTGAGGCCTTAAATATGAACGAACTAAATATAGAAAATTATTTGGAAAGATTTGAGCATTTTTGCTCAGCACACTCGATTGCGGAAGAGAAGAAATCGAGTACTCTATTAGAAATGATTGGTTCAGAGGCTTACGATGTGCTCAAAGATATTAGTGCGCCATCTCCAATAGGGCAAAAGACGTATGGAGACATTAAAGTTACTTTATTGGAACATTTTCGTAAGAAACACACGGAAATAATAGACAGATATAGTTTTCGTATGTTAAAACAGACCGAAATACAGTCCATACAAGATTATGTGAGAATGCTAAAGAGGCAGGTAGTTCGTTGCGAGACTCTGCTGAAGTCATGCTCAGAGATCAATTTGTTGTGGAATTAAAATCGGATGTGGTACGAAAAAGGCTTCTTTCGGAATCAAAGTTAATATTTAGTATGTAAAGCTGTAGAAATAACTGCATTAATTGAACAGATTGATACAGAAGCGGATACATTGAGATCTCACCAGTTTTAGGAAGGTTCAGTACACGTAATTGAAAAAGGATACAATAAAGAACGTTTTAGAATAGATGATAGATCCAATAGAACAACCGCAAGACAATTCTTGTAAGAACTGTGCTATATTTCACGAGCTAGGAAGATGTAACGCGTAAACTGTCATATGCTTTCGTTGCCAGAAAACATGTCACTTTATGGTAACATGTTTGGCAAGAAATATTCAATTAGCAGAGGAAGTTGATAACAGGGAAATTAGAACGGAAAATATTGAAGGAGAGTTGTCACATTTGAGAGATCTGTATATGTGGGCGATTTAATGTACACAGATGAATTAAGGATGAATTTTGCATATGATAACTTTTATTCTCCATCCTTGCAATTTGATCTGCAAATTGGTAATTTCGTTTGTAAGTTCTTATGTGATACAGGATCTTCGTTAAATTTATTGCCTTTTCAACTACCACAAATTCTGAATTGTGAAGCAGATCATCAGGTATTTTATATTTGGTCAACAATAATACATTATCTGTCGTAGGTGAAGTACAATTGTATGTGGTGTTTAATGATTTGCTACAACTAATGTCTTTTGTGGTAAAGGTTTGGATCTTCTTTTACCAGAATGGAGAGGTATTTTAATGGGTCAAAATAAAGTTACCAAGAAATGAACATAGTTTAATGACAATTATAGAGAGAATAGAGATGTTGAAGCTAAAAATGAAAACAATGTTTGGGAAGATCAAGTTCGAAAACAAATAAATGAGAGAGTAACTTAGGTAGTGGATACTATGAATGTAACTATTTTGGAGACTATTCCTGGTGCTTCGAAGGAAACACAAGCAGACGAAGTATCTGGCTTCGATTTAGTTATGGATATGAGTTCTGACAGTAATGATGAGATTACCTTAATGGATTGTGGAATTCAAACGGATCATTCAATGTCTCATGTAGGTATTCAAACGAAGGAATTTAGTTCTAAATCTAATCAAGAGCAGATTGAAGCAGTGCATATAGAACACGTAGATGATTCTATAGTCTTGAATGTGGATAAGGATATGTGCAAAACAAGTGAAAAAGAACCGACTATTACCATAGGTGACTTGAAATCCAGTAATGATTCGATTCAGAATTGTGAACAAAATGTATCAGATACTGACAGACATAGAGTTTTGGGAAATGAATCTTATCGGGTCCGGGATTTTGTCAAAGCTATGGAACATTACAGAGCAGAGATAAAGATAGATCCAATCAACATGGAGATGCTAACATGGCAGCTATGTGTTATGAAAATAAAGAGATACCTGGAGTGTATAGAGTTTTGTGAAACAGCAAACAGATATTGGTCAAGTAAATTTCGCAACTCCAGCTTGCATAGAAAAACTTCATCGGAGGATACAATTAGCTTTCAAAGGTTTAAAATAAAAGATCATATGGGTGCAAAGATTAATGAGTGGAAATTATCACCATATGTGGTTTGGGATGATTCTCAGGAGGAGTCACTGATGATAGTGGAAGAACGGGAGAAGATAGACCCACATTTAGAAAGACAGAGTATAATGTTTGATAGTTTGGTACAAGTGAAAAGCGATGAAGGAGAACAGGGTTGTTGGAGGTAGAAGAAGTGATAAAAGTTAGTAATTCTTTGTTAGAAATCAGTAAACAGAGAAAGAAGAAGAAAAATAGGAAAGAGGGGAATAGTAAATCCAAAGAAGATAACATGATACAAACAATTAAAACGATGGGATAGGAGTTTGTGATAAAACATCCGGAATTCGCACGAATTAAAAGTTTGATTACGGAAAGATTAAAGATGATAATACTGAGTTACTGAAATCATTTCCGGACAGGTACAGAGAACTTTGAATGGAAGAGATGTAAGGGGAAGAAAATGATGTCGGAGGTTATTATGTTGTGTTCCCTCCCCCCTTGGAGCAGTAACTGTAATTATGTATATGGCTGATGTTTTGTCGAAAGGGGAGTGAATGTTGTAGTCAGCGGAAATTGATTATTATTAGAACTTTTTAAATTAAATTTATTTTATTCAGAAAGGACAGTTTGTGCATTGTTGCATTTTCGTTAACCAAGATGGAATAGTCTTCGTTTTTCTCCCATCCCGGCCTGCCCATCTTAGTCGTCGTGATTTCATTATTCTTACAACGTTGGGTTCGTCGTACAGTCCGTGAAGTTCTTCATTATGCAGTCTCCTCCATTCCATCATCTCATCGCGTTTCGGCCCGTATATCTTTCTCAATATTTTCAAGCACTCGTAATTTATGTTTATCTGCTAGGGTCGTACTCCAACTTTCTCAACCGTAAAGTACCGACAGAATAACCGTTCTGTATATATTTCAATTTCAACTTCCTTGATATTAATCACGAGGTTAGACTTTCTGGACTGAATAGAAACATGCGTTGCCCGATACTAAACGACTTTTTATTTCCTTCGTGACCTCGTTTTTGCTTGTTACATATGCTTCCAAGAATTTAAATTTGTTTATTACTTTCTCTATGTTTTCATTCTTAATTGTTATGTACTTATTACCGTTATTCCCTGTGTTTCGGCTTATCATTTATTTTGTTTTCTCTATGTTTGCCAGTAGACCTATCTCATCGCACGCTTCTACTAAGACATCGGTGTTACTTTGTAGTGCATCAATACCTACCCCTATTAAATCTACATCATCCGCGTATATAAACAGTTAATTCAAGCCATTCAACGTTAGTCTCTTTTTGTCCTTTTTTATTGTTAAAATCGCATATTCTAACGCAAAGTTAAACAGTAGTGGTGAAACAAGGCATCATCTTGTTTCAATCCGTTGCGAATCTTGAAACTATCTGACATATTATCTACCCTTGCTCTGCTTATGGGGTCACTGAGACACATTTTAAAAAGTTGCACATGTTTTTTCGGTATTTCAAATTGTACTAGGATGCTGTATAACTTTTCCCTTTTGATAGAATCATAAGCCTTCTTAAAATCAATGAATACTGTATTCCCATTTCTTCTCCAAGATTTGTCTCAAGGCGAAAATCTGGTCCAACGTGGATCTATTTCTTCGAAATCCACATTGGTAATCTCAAATTAACTACAGTATATCGGAAACCTACCTCAGGAGAACAATATATACACGCTAAATCAGGCCACCCTGCACACATGAAATATAATATTTGGCTTCACTTCTTTTCTCATGCCCTCAACGTTTTCACAACAAAAAAGATTTAAACACAGAAGTAGACTATATAATATAATACGAATAGGTCAAAATGGATATGTAACATACACACTGTTTAAATAGTACCAGCGCGCATAATCGAAACATTATAAAAGCAGGAAAACGAAAAGCGAAGATTAAAAAGATAAAACATGGATAGCTTTGCCTACCAACCTGTTATCGATAGACTGTAAATAGTTTTTGTCAGAAATAAGTTTAAATCCGCCCTAAAATCCCCAAAAACATTAAATAAAAATTTCACCCAGTTTAAAAGTTACTATGTTCCAAGGAACATAGGTTCTGGTGTTTACCAGATCACTTGGCAGTGCAAGGCCGAGTATATCGGAATGACCAAAAGGAACCTTAACCACGGTTCCGCCAGGGTCACGGAACACATTAGGGATGCCAACAAGAATGAATTCCCCACATCTGACGTCTCACGACGGCTTCTTCTATTCCCTCGACTTTTCAAACCTATTTTCACCTAAGGAAACCAATGCATTATTTGACGAAACTTGTCGTATTTTTAATCGCCATTCTGTTAGACGAAACGATGGCTGCGAGGATGGTGTACCATGTTAAAGGTAAGCGTTTAATTTGGTCCTCCCCACGTAAACTTACATTTAATGAGCAACATCCCGAAAATATGTCCGAAATAGGCACTAGTCCGAAAGCACTATCTAAAGTTACAGTGCAAATAATCCATGCACCCGGATACAGATCTATTAATTACGAATTAAAACTCATGCCTATAAACAACAAACCTAGTAGGCCTACGTGTTCGGAAAGGATTTTAACCTAAAGGTTCGCCACTTTATTTGGTAGTCTATGAGTAAGTACCACAGAATAAGAACATGAAATTTAGTAATCAAAACAACAACTACAAAAAATATTTCTTAGGATTCTAATACAATAAAAGAAAGAAATATGCAAGGCTGTTTGCTGATTTGCCATATATTGCTGCAACTATGTCAGTAATCGGGTGTAATATACAGGAGAGGGTTGTGGAACATAAAACAACTCGCACCGGGAAATATCAAGCGTTCCTTTTTAACTTATACATTAGTTTTAGTCTTTACATGGCAATTAACAATTGTCAATCGAAAATCATAGATTAGTATGGCAGTAAAATGAGGGCGCACACAGATTCTTTCAATCGTATTCTTTTATAAAAATAGACCAACAAAATAAAATACAGATATATAAAATAAGAACTATTATTTAAAACAGATAATACTACTTAGTGCCAATCTTAAGGTGTTTCTGTTTCTTCCTTACGTACGTGTAAAGCACCACTAGAAGCTTTGTTGCAATTAGCATAGCACTGCAGACGGCATAACAGGTAATAAATACCCCATGGAGTTTCCAATTCCAAGAAAAACTACACTCTGTCATTTTAATAAGCATTTACAGATGCCCTAAAATGAGTGAATTTACTAATTGTTTTCAAGTTTGTTTTATCTTCATCTCGCCTAATTTTTTTTTATTGATTTATTGTGTTTCTTTTTCCTTTTAGGATTATTTTATGAAAATTCCAGACTATCTACAAAATTCCATTATCTTTCCAGGTTAAGCCAATTTCCCTGACGTTTCCCGGATTTACAGGTCTTTCACATAAACACTATGTTATCAAAAGTATCCAGATACCCCGCGAAACGTGTGTTTATCATAGAGGGCGACAAAATACTGCCATCTACCTCGTGGAACACATGGTCAGAGATCTCAGTACTCAGCAGACAGCGAGAGACAGTAGAATGGGACAGTTTGAGGAACGTGGTCAGGTGATTGGGTATTATTTGGATAAGAAGTCTGTGTGCGTGATTTTTACCGCCTGAACATCCTTAGGTCTAGTGTTTCCGATGATATAGTAAAGTGGAAACGCGAGGACATGTACAACCAAATAGTGTGCAGGCCGACCTCTCATGTTGACCTTGAGAGACTGAGACGCCTCGGGCAATAATGACGGAAGTCAGAACACCGAACGGGAAACGCATCCACCAGGCAGCCTTAACCTGGACACCTGGCTAGATGACGTCACCGGAACAGAGTCCGACACACTGATTCCCGCGTTTCGTCACAGAAGGGGGACAAAAATAAAATAAAAAAAGAAAATATAAATCAATACCCAGAGAGCACAAAATCAAGAAGTAATGCCGAACGAGCCAACGGCGGGTACGAAGCAGATACCACCACGCTTCGGACACAAATCCACAACAGATAACGCCGCATCGACGTAAATCATGCATGCAGACAAGGGCTGGAATAGGTGAAAAGGATCGAAGTAAGTTGGTAGTAACAGGGAAGGAAACAGAGGACGGGAGCGGAACTGGCTAAATAATCACCTATTCAGATTCATGCAAGCTAGACATGCAGAGAAGGCAAAAAGTTCTCACAAATCACACCTGCCAAAGCACGGTGGAAAAATGGCATGCAAAAACCACAAAAGCTTGCGGGGAAAAAATCTTTAAAATGTAAACATCAATCACATTATGCATTTTCCTAGGCCGATCTACAGGCTCGCAAGGTGATGCAGACGAAAGTATTAAGCATGCTCAGAAAATTAAAACATCGACGCAAAGTAAAGAAGTTTGAGAACCATAAATGAAACTGAACCTTAGCGGTCTACTGTAACTTTTACAAAGCACAACCTTAAGGTTTATTCAGCAGAAGTTCAATCCTACCTCATTCATTGACCATTCACTTCTCCTACACTAAACTCACACTGCACGGCATCTCTCGGAAGCATAAAATAAAACAATAACTAGTTGGGCGCACCGTGCTCCGTCCACAAAGCAGAAACATCGGAATCCTACATGGGCTCTGCCGATGTGGAGTAAAAGTCCCGATGTGGAGAGATTTCTAAACTCCCACATACGAATAACTCAAACACAGCGGAAGCTTGTATCTAACTCATCCCCCCAGCAACAAAATCTCACATTCTCAAACCGCTAAACCGGTGAAACAGAGGTTATACTTTCGAAACTTCAGCCACTGCGATTTATATTAGGTGAACTGCATAAAGCTCAATTTAAAGGAATGTAAAATCATTTGGATAAACTTTACACATACTGTTAAGAAATCTCAAAAAGTCATTTAAAACTGACTTACTAGTGTGAATGAATAAAATGTAACCTTCTTGAGTTTCGGTAAATTTCAGTCAAAATATAGCAATCTATGAACCTAAACTACAGAGAACATTTTCGGGATAAATTACCAAAGGCCACTCATATTTGAGCTTTACTAGATTTGTTGGTTCTTAAAGAACACCGAAAAGTTAATTTTCAAGCTTCACAAATACCTATGTAACACGGTGTTCAAACCATTTCATTTCAATAACGAAAAATGTTATAAAAATCGTTAAAAAAAAAAAAAAGCATTTACGAGACTTTGTGTGCTCAGCAGCACAAAAATTATGAGGTTAGGTTGTTTTAATGCAATCGAATTGTCAATGCTAAAACATAAAATATTTAACAAAACTAGACAGTAGGCCCAAATGAAGTATTAATCTTATGAATTTCGAGTTTCGAAACATCTTACGTACAAGATTCGAATGCAGTATTTAACTTATGGTAACATAAGGAAGATTCGGGTTCGGGGGTCGAAACACAGATATATCTAGTATCAGAATTCTAAAATGTCGAAGTAAAATATAAGTACAAAAAGGAATGTCGCAATTCGCAAAACAAGGGTTGAATTGAAAATCATAATATCCCTGCTTAAAACTTATGAGACCAGTGTAAGTTAAGTTTGCTTTACACGTAGGAAACTTAACTTACGAACATGGAAAATGAGTTCGAGTGTGACTCTGGCTATATCTTCGGAAGATTAATCAGTGTCTCCTTGCCTACACTTTAGCATAACACGTTTTCAGAATTCATGCTTGTCGGACTAAAATGAATATTGAAAAATATTTATCAGTGAAGAAAAGTTTGAATGCTGTATTGGGGGGGGGGGGGGGAGAGAGAAAGAGAGAGAGAAAGAAAGAATCTTCCAGAAATTTACATTGAATTTACAGAATGAATAAAAACAGACGAAAATAGCTCATTTATACGTGCAAATAATTTAGATTAAATCATATAAATAAAGTTAATCGGCTATTTACAAGTTGAAATCACTACTTCGTCAAAATTTAACTATACCAAGTTTAAATTCTTACTCTCCTACCTGTCTTTTAAAGAACGACGAGTCTTAATCTCCAAAACCGAGTGTAAATCTTACGTGCTGAAGAGAAATCTTCAATACCTAGGGTATGTCGAGTAAACTAATTTTATAAGAATTTTTACGGCAAGATGGAAAATGGGCTTCTCTATCGCAGCTTTTTCTGCAGAAGTATATTCGCTAAGAACACTTGACCACGTACCAGTTTGTCATCCAATACAGCGCAGGTAAGCTAAAGCCATTACCTGGAGAAGCAGACAATATATTTTGAAAATCTGAAGCGTAATGTGTTTCCAGCAGAGAAGATTTTTAAATAAAATGAAAGGTGTATAACAAAATAAAGATACAATGAGCAAATCATGTAAAAGTGATTCCCATGAAAACATCTTAAAGAAGGATAAATCTAAGATGTGTTCCTGTCAGACCTCTCAAGATCATGGAAAGAAAAAAAGTTGAGAAGAAATGTATTAAAATAGTCCTGCTAATGCAGAGAATAAACATGTGTTTAAATGCGCTCAGCGCAAAAGTAAAGCAATAAATGTAGAAAAGCGACAATACAGAAACAAAATAAATATCAACAAGCGTAAATCCAAAGACACAAACTAAAGGGGAGATTGTATGAAATGAAACGTACGGAACGTGAGTACAAGTTTCAACCGCCGAGTGTTAAAGAGGGTCGACCAGTGTAATCGTCAATCATCGATCGCCACCATCACAGAGGAATACAGAAGTGCATCAGGATTTACTTCAAGCACACTTCAAACGACAAACGCCGCCTTGCGTGGTGAAAGGAGCGTTAAAACTGGACCATAAAACAATGGAAAACCGAACATTTGAGTAAAGTGATGAATCACGGTATACAATGTGGCGATCCGATGGTATGGTGCGGGTGTGTGGCAAATACCTGGTAAACGACATCTACCAGCCTGTATAATGCCGACTGTGAAATTCGGTGGTGGTGGGCTTACAGTGTGGTCATATTTCTCCTTGAGTGGACTTGGTCCCCATATTGCTTTACGTGGCAATATCACGGCACAAGGTTAAATTTACATTTTAACCACTTTACTGCTGCCTACTAATGAATACCAGTTTAGGAATGACCATCGTATCTTTCAGCACGACCGAGCACCCGCCCATACTGCAGGAATTGTGGGGCATTGGTTTGACGACAACGTCCCACTAATAGATTGGCCTGGGCATAGTACTTGCTTGATTTGAATAGGACAGAACATCTCTGGGATGTCTTGGAACGCCAACTTTGTGCTTGACCACACCTACCTAACATCGATACCACTTCTCATTTCGGCGTTCCGCGAGGAATGGGCTGCCATTAGCCAGAAAACCTTCTGCTACCTGATTGAAAGTATGCCTGCGAGTTTGTATGCTACCATCAAGGCCAAGTTTGGGCGAACACCGTATAATATGCCAGTGTTCCCGATGGAGGACGCCTCAAACTTGTACTTCATTTCAGGTGTGTGTACGGATACTCTTGATGACATAGTGTATCTGCATTCTTGCTCGCTCATTTCATATCCTAAATACATCTGCCTGAATGAACTGGCTTTTCACTTTTCGCACTTGAACAATATGCCGTTGACATTTCTCTAGTACGATCGTTAATATATTCGGTCACATCTTGCACATAAATCAAAACATCATCCAAGTAGCAGATTACTTTATCCATTCCGCGCAACATGTTATCGATAAACCGTTGAAACATCTTAGTGGAACTGTTAACCTCAAAGGCGTTATTACTCCTTGTGAGTGAAAACTTTGTAATTCCTGTGTTACCTTCTCCCTCAACCGAAACGACACGTTTTATGCTTTACGAAATATTGGAATTGAGTCAGACTTTACAGGTTTGAGTACGGTTTGATCTTTTCTCGGAATCTCAATAAATATGTAGATGATACTGTCTCTGTACATTGAATTATATTTTAATTTTTTCCCTCATTATTATTTTCTCCTTTGGGGATTTATTATTTATTGTTAATTAATTTCGAGCAATTTAATAAT
>JAGDQP010019438.1:0-34865 GCA_022664845.1 Lepisma saccharinum
AGTATACTAAAAATTCACACTCGAGTAGTCTGTGCGTACGCATCCTCATCATTAACTATAGTTTATCATAGTAAATGATGAGGATACGTACGCACAGACTACTCGAGTGTGAATTTTTAGTATACTAAAATACTGTTAAGTGCGTATTCAAAAGTTTGAAAAACAAGGCAAAAATTAAGAAGAATGCCACGCTATACGCACTAACGAATGTCTATCAATTGTATGACAAATGCTTATGCCCGCCACTCCACCTGAGTTTTCAGTGTTTTCCTCTGCCTCATGCGGCGAATATTACGCTAGTACCGCTTTGACTTGCGCATTCGTCTCGTAATTCTTCTTGGAAGTGTGCTCTCCAACGGCCGTAATTCCTCCGACAAGTGCATAAGAACAATATACTGTATAGCACAACATACAAGTACAGTAATGCAGATAATATGCATGCAGTTTGGTAAATTTATTTTACACAAAATCCTGGATATTGATTATAATACAGTGAGCGTTACTAGTTACGTAATGGGGTGGCACTAGATATATACAACTAAAAACTGCAGTAAATTTATTTTACATTAACAACAAATAATCACACCGCATTTCTGGAATGCTTCACTAACTTTCCATACATTCTTCAACTATGCTTGCAACGTTCCTTATAATATAAACAAAGTATATTATAGGCACAATAATCGTTCTACATATTTTCAATACCAACTTTCCTCGCTATCTTGGAAGAAACAAGCACAAGAGTAAAAAGACATATAAGATGGATCATGAAACATGCCCTTCACCACATAGTCCCTAACACATCATTTTCTCAAAGAACTATAACGGATAAGTGGTCAAATCGTAACTAATATAAAAGTCCAACAATTAAACTTTGATTAAACATTTTATTATTTTCCAGCACATACATTTTTTTTTGTCTTAAAACAACCATCATCTTGATCATTGATTGAAAAATATATTTAGCAAGATACGTTAATTGAGTTCTTCAATATATATAAACCACACATAGATAAAGTTATAATGTATATGGATTGTATTTTGTTGAGTGCTAGAAAAATGGAAAATCCTGGGAAATATTTTAATACTGGTGATAATATTTTTTCAGTTAATTCTGCACATGATGATGTTCCTTGTTCTAAACAGCAAATCCTTACTCTCTGAAGCTCTTATTTGCGTTTGTCCTCTTCCCTTTGCCTGGCGAAACTTTTTTTTTCAATTCTTTTCAATCTACTTATAATCCACTTGACACAACACCTGAAATACAGAGGATTTGTAATGTTGAAAATGTTTACAATAACTGTACAGTACATATTGACCACGAATTTCAATACGAAATGTAAAAAACACTTAAGTTTAAAGTATTCATACGCTATATCATCTTCATACTCAAGTGAATAAATGTAACAATGGAAATGCAGTACGTCGGAAAAATATATAGCGCAGTTTCAAAGAAATATGCAGCTGTCCTGACTTCCGCCAGGTTCACAAAATGAATATCAAGATGGTACCTCAAGTGAGACTCTGGCCGTTCTCTTCCCAGCCCTTTACTGGAAGAATGACTCCTCCGAGTCACGGGTTTGGGTCATAGTTGCTGCTGTAGCTCACAGAAAGGAGTTTAAAACAATATAAGTAGGGCCCTTTGCTAAGAGAGAAACAACACAGCCTCGAATTAACATTTATCAATAAAAAAGAGTTAGATTTAGGTACAATAAAGTATTTTCATAGACATTTTGCTTGACGGTAACAAATAGAACATACTCAGCAAGTATACGAGTTTTAAATGATATGCCATTTTTATTTACCTCACACAATGTGATATAGATAATAGATTTTAAAAAATCCCGTTTAAGATGGTGGTATTGTGGGAATTAATATTCTTTATTTGATAATAAATCTGGTTTAGGTATCCATAACACGCCGTTTAGTATATTTCAACTTATGACTCAAATTCACATTAAGACAAGAAATAAAAATCCGATGAAATTGTAGAAGCTCTGTCTTGAAGTAAGGAAGGAGGATTTATTACTTCTCCTTACTTTTGCCTCTTCATATGCTTTCAAGGTGCATTTTTTTAATATCCAAAAGTCACTTGTACGAAGAAAGATAAATAATCGGACTGCTACTGACACCGAAGTGTTTTGTTTTTTTCATTTTCGGGGAAGACTATTCTAATATTAAAACAATGGTAAACTTTGTTTTGTATGAGTCATTTTTAGTACCTTTCAACTTCGCCTCTCACAATTAAATAAATGCAATGCTTGTTAAAATTAACAAATATCCTTGCCCTAGGCGGGATTCCAACCCGCGACTTTGGAGATGCTCAGACCGCACAAGGTCGTCAATTTTAATTTGTTGTGCCACTTGTGAATTGAAATTGAATTTAAATTAGTGTTAACTCATGTAATGTGGGAATTCTAATACGTTAAGTAACTTCTAAGTCTATGCTCTAAGCCAATTTTTAGCAATTCTAAATTATCTTTACTGAACTTAACATTAGTAGGCACAACAGGTAACTATGACATAAGTCCTCCCCAATCTGAAGCATAACGTCGCTAGGCGAGCACTCTTTCGGGCCAAGGATGAAGAAAGTAGCGGCCAGGACTTTTCTCTAAGTATCATACCGAGCGGGAAGGTGAACCGATGATTGGTTTCCCATGGACTTCTATCAGATGGAGATTATGTCCTAAGGAATTAACTAACAGTAACATGGATTCCAAAGCAGTACGTTTAATCTGTCCCCCGTAGATAGTTCTGAAGTGGTCGGATCGTCATAGGAATGACGTTCCTCGGAGAGTACTGTGCCAGGGTGAGGGATGGGAAAGATAGCTGTCAGAACCTTTGTCCAGCTGTCATTCCTACTTTTGCCTGGTGCAACTCGGGAAAAAATTGAAGTAGCAACTAGATCATGGGCTGGGTTTATATATTGAAATAATTTTTAATTTGTATTGAGAATTACGATTTTTAGTATTGTAAACTAGCACTTTCGACTAATACTCAGTTTTTGATTCGCTGTTTTACATTTGCAAACTATATAACCAGGGATTTATTTTGGAGGAGATGTGGAATTCTCTCCTCGATCTAGAACTTCGCTTCGCTGTCTCTAACACTAGGCACATTAAAAATGAAATAAAATTATGCGATTTCGAACGTACGGTTAACTTTTAATTCGTTGCTTCAAACACGGAGTGACTTAACTCAAAAATTCATTATTTCGTAACTCTATTTATGTCGTAACTCTTTTTTGTTTTTAAGTTAGGGCTTATGTTGTAGTTTATATGTGTCTGTAATGAACCTAGGCCTATTCAATTTGTTACTCCACGAGCATCTAGAGATTATTCGAGGATACAAATTTTGGTCGTGAATCTATAAAAATGCATTTTTTAGTTACATCTCTTTGTGTTGAGAGCGACGATTTGACATGTTCAACTAATGTGAAAATTTGCAGAGATGTAGTGGGACCAGAGCGCCAACCCGGTACTTTCTTTAGAGGTCAATGGAAACCCTGTATTTTTGTCTTAATTTCTATTTTTTTTGCGCATTTTTTATTTTACATAGAAAGTATATATTATGTAATTTTCTATTCTGTGACAAATTAAATCGGGAGGTCTGGATTTATTTAAGGACTTTTGGCATCTTTGGCCGAGGCCGGAGATGAGTGTGAAGTTTTACACTATATTGGTACCTCGTGTCATTGTCTAATTAAAAACCACAACAATTTCAGGAGTTTCGACAGATTCTAAGTGAAAAGAATAAAATTTAATTCCTGGCTAGGGTTTTGTCCACAAGTACGGTTGATTATTCTTGTAGTAAGAGTGACATTAATGTTATTATTGCTATACTGCAAAGATACACGGTACACGGTATATACACACGGTGTCACAGATAATATGTACACGGTATTTTCTATACTCATATTGTAACAAATTATCTGTGAATCAAGCTCCCCCCTACACCACTGGTTTTTACTGAAAAAGGTAGGGGTAGCGGAAAATGCCCCCAAATCTATTTTAGCCCCTTTGATACCTCTCAATTATATCAGTATTGTTTGTATACATAAAACCTATACCCCCCATGCATTTTGATCCTGGCGCCGTCGCTGCTCATAAGTCAAGAAGTGATACAAATCAAAAGCAGGTAACCTAGTAATGACAAGCGTGAAAAACATGATTTAGAACTTAAAATTTGGTCCATATTGGATTATACAGTAGGCGATCGGACAGACTGCTCTGGTGATATCTTAATTAAATTTCTTTGCTCCGCTGCCAGTTACGAAAAGTTGCTTCAACTAATGAATTTTCTGAGCAGTTGTTCAATAAATTGCTACATTATAACGAGAAAATTGATTAGGCCTACATTAAAGGTCAGACATCAACCCAGTTAACATATTACTAAGTTCCCAGTTCCTTAGACAGTCTAAATTAACTATTCCCTTACCATTAATATTGCTTCCAACCTTATTAAAAAAATAAATAAATAAGAATTAAAAAGAGAAAGTCGTTATAATTTGGAAAATGACAGCGTTTATAAATTTTAAACCGAAACAAAATCACAAAGTTATACAACAAATTAGTTGACTATAAATATCATAGACCTAAAACTTTTATTGTCCTACATAAATATTGTTTATTCTAGTAATACAGTCAGTTAAATATTTCAATAGATTTTGAAGGAAATAAACTACTCACGATTGCTTTCTTTCTTTCTCTCTTCATTTTTCAAATCGGAAATTATTTGTTCAAGTGCTTCCATTGTGCTTGCTGGTAGCCTTTCTTCCAAATCATCAAATAATTTAATCTGTTGCCCTGGAGAATGGGGCGACTTTTTTTTAAAGATAGGTAGGCCTACTATCACTTCGAGTTCTTCAAAAGTCCGTTTCATGTCATATTTCAGCGAGGCAACAACGAGAAAGTTCTTCACGTGACTGAAACATAACAAATCAAAATTTATTAACTCATAGGTAAAATTAATAAGTCTGTCAAAAGTAAGCAAACATATATACAGATGCTTAACAGAATAATGGAAACACCTGTAGTTGGCAACACGTCAGATGTATGGGTTGGAAGTGGTGTCGTGGCGACCACAGCGCCGGACTGGTGGTGGTGGTGTGTTAGGTCGGTCTCCATACTACGTCAGGCGTCGTGGAACAGAAGTGTGCAGTGGCTGCAGCAGACGGAGGTAGTGTAAAATAGGAGACCTCTCAGAGTTTCAAAGAGGGCAAATTGTTGGTGCGCGGTTATGTGGAGTGAGTGTGACGGCAGTGGCTAGTGTGTTAGGTGTGTCGCCAGGGACAGTGTCGAAGGTGATGACGGCCTACACAACACACGGGAAAACCACATCGGGGAAGCGGAACAGTGGGCGGAAGAAAAGCATCAGTGACAGGGCACGCCGGGTATTAAAGCGCATTGTCACGCGGAACCGTCGTGCCACTGCGGCGCAAGTGACGGAGGAACTCAATCAGCACCTCCCCCAACCTGTTTCGACAATCACAGTCCGCCGCGAATTACATGACATGAACTTACGGGGTCGTGTTGCACGGGCCAAACCTCTCATCAGGGACCAGAACGCTTTAGCACGCCGCAAATGATGCCGCGACCATGCAACTTGGACTGTTGACGACTGGAAACGTGTGGTATGGTCGGATGAGTCACCATTCACCCTATTCCAAACCACGGGCCGTGTTCATGTGTGGAGAACGCCCAAAGAAGCGTATGAACTGCAGTGTCTCCGCCCAACTGAGAAACATGGCGGCGGCACGGTGATGCTGTGGGCAGCAATATCATGGTTTTCATTGGGTCCTGTGGTCACACTTCGCGGACGCATCACTGCCAACGATTATGTCGCAATTTTAGGAGACCACTTGCATCCTATGGTCCGGATGTTGTTCCCGGACAATGACGCCATATTCCAGGATGATAATGCACCCATTCACACAGCTGGAGTTGTTGCAGCGTGGTTTGAGGAACATCGGGATGAAGTTCAACACCTCCCCTGGCCCGCCCAATCCCCAGATCTCAACATAATTGAACATCTGTGGTCCATCTTGGAAACACGACTCCGGCAACGATTTCCACCTCCATCCTCTCTCACAGAACTGGCCGATGCCCTGCACGAGGAATGGTGTAATATTCCACTTGCTACCATTCACGACCTCTATGCCTCCATCCCACGTCGCATCAAGGCTGTTCTGAAGGCGAAAGGTGGCCCGACACCATATTAATCTGGTAAGTTGCACTTTCGTTCAGGTGTTTCCATTATTCTGATAAGCATCTGTATATAACCAATCGCATCAGATTGTACATCTGGAGTTAATCATTCAAACTTTACTGGCCTGGTGTTGATCTAATGCTAATTTATAGGAAATATACAGTGCTTTTATTGAATGTACTAAAAGCTGATGTTATTAGAAAGTCTTTTCTGTTAAGAAGAAAAACATATTCATGGTACAGATATCCTTTTCCACAACTACCCCCGATTTGCATGTTATAATTTTCGTTCCATTTATTTATGCGTACTGTATGTACTCTTCTCACCTTACAAGAAATATAAGTTCCTCATCTTTCCCTACAAGCAAATCAAATATTCAAGGAAATGTTGTGCATATACATTGTAAAAACGTGCACTTCTTGTACACATTTAAAAAGGCATCTTTCTATAAATTCTATACTTTTTCGTCTATCACAGTATGAATAAATTTTGTACACATGTTAACTTGAATTAATGGTTTCAGTAGGTGCTTTCCATCGTCTACGAAAGAAGACAAAATTTCGCGTTTGCGGGAATAAAACCCGAGCGTTTTTTGTGATAACCTTTTCCTTAACCAATCGAGCAACTGACAACAGTAAATCTGTCGCGTTTCTATATTTCTTGCCATAAAAGTTTCTTGCCATAAAAGGAGTGAACGTTCAAAGTGTTCAAAAGTGAAATAATTGAAACTGTATACGAAGTGCACACAAGAACAGAAATATTTTGATTAAAATATATTAGAAGTCTGTCACAATGCTTAGAATAACTTCAGAAAGAACAAAACATAATTTATGAGAACTAGGAACATGGCTGACTATATTCCAACATCCTCTTCCCAACCCTGTCTAAACCTGAGCACGAGATGCCTAAAGATCATAAAAAAAATCAAATTCAACTCCTTTCCCCCCGCGCAAGCACAAGTCTCAAATCCTACCGCATAAACTGCTTTGATTTACGGCGAATGATGCACTGTCTCGCACGTATATTTCTCATTCAACACATGCGTAGTTTCAATAACCTTGATTTGAAAAAAAAAACACACACACAAAGCTTGGCTTCTATCTGAATGTGTGTGTACAGTAAGCAGTTCGTAGACGTACCACACTGAATAAAAACAATAAATCTGGCAACGTAAATGAGTTGCTATTAGAAAAATGTTTTCCTTCTCCCCACCCTCCTTTTTAAATTTAAATTTTATTTATGGTCTTTAGTCATATTTGACACGTACAAGATAGCGTAGGTAAAAAAATGAGGGAACGAAGCCGGCTAGGCCTAGTTTGAAGATACCATCCCGATAGTAGTATGGCAGGCTTTTTTCCTCGTCTACAAGAGCAATTTAATACCATTAATTACAACCAATAAGCCGGTCTGTACTGTCTGCAACATAACCTAATACCATAGGATGGGCCAGTTCTCTAGACTCTTCCAGACTGATTCCCAAGTATCTACTCCATGCGACAGATATAATAATGCATGCAACATCACGCACGTTATACACGGTGTATGTGTTTGGCTACTGAAATATACCATATCCAGAGTACAACTCCCTAATTACTTTATGGATTCTGTTTTCCACTTTTTTATTTTAGGATTAGTTACTATTTATTTTCTCAAGGTTGGCGAAAACTTAAGCACATATACTCATAAAATATAGGAAAATAATATTATAAATGCTCACCTGATTGAATACAGTCTTTGCAAGATCATTCCTGTATTTGTTATTGCTCTTCTAGCCAATATTCTAACACTCTTATTATAATATTTCACTAGACAACTTCTTCGTAGGGCGCCTGCCGCCATACCGTTGGAGCTGAGTCAGACAAACAAAGAAGAAGCGCATTTCGTAAAGACTTGAGAGAACAAAAGACAAACGCATAGCGTAGGTATTGTACGAATGTCTAATAGATGTATATTAGCTATTCACCGATAGACAAGTTGCAGATATCAATCTTTATTATATATTAGACGTATAATAGTTGTCAAACTTAGTCCTTAGACGTTATCTAGCTCCCTATACCTGCTTCAGATATCTATTATACATAATGTGCTATGTGGGTATATATATATATATTTATATATGATATTTTATAACAATTAAAAACGACAAATGTCCCCTTAATATTCAACAGCCATATTCAGAAATGTTTAGGAGTGACTAATAACTGACTCATACTGTTCTTTATACATAGCGATTTTTATTCCTCCCAAAGGCTGATAATAATCCTGCTCATTTTCTGTATCATACACATGGATGGACTTCTAATAACCTACAGGAATGTTTTCTCAAAGCTTACTCACAGGCAGGATTCAGATGCCTACAAAACGCCATCTGCGGGGCCCCCAGACTCCACTAAGTTATTTATTTAAACTTAAAATACCCATTTTGGGCCCCTACAAAAAAAAGCATTACAAGATTTATTATCCGAATTAGGAAATCCGCTATGCACCACAAAAGCGTTTGACTGACCCCTTTTACTTACCTTACTATTCGTGAAAACTGCTGTTTATTAAAGAAAAAGTAAAAAACAACTAAGTGTAATTCAGTATATTTACAAGCTTTTTCGTCAATTTTTATGTTCTTACGTTTGGTTTTTCTCCGTTGTTTGCTGTCATGATGATAAACCATGAATCTGTGCAAATATAAGGAAATATTGTGCTGCCATCTAGAAAGGAACTTATAACTAAAGTTCAACCAAAGTGGTTTTATTTTGTGGAAATGATTTTTCAAGGTGCCGCGAACGATTATTTCGGCTATCTCCGGAGATTTATGTCACTCAGGCGGCACAGTGTGTCTAGTCATGGAATGCACAATAGAAATCAAATGCACGCAGTTAATGGACAACCAATACGTCCACATTTTAACTTAACAAATATATTTAAAATATTTTTCTTATCTTTAGAATATATAACCAGTATAAAAAACTCTTCAGGGTAAAGACAAGAGTGACGCAAGAGTACTGCTTTAAAAAAAGAATTGATATTCATTTTACGAGTTAACTTTTTGTGTCACTATGACGGACCTGTCTCCTATGTAATAAAATTAGGAAATTTAGTTTCCTAACGCCAAAGTGACACAAGAAAGTAACTCCCAAATGGATATCTCTTCTTTTATGAGTAGAATTCTTGTCTTTATCCCGAAGGTTTTTTTTATACCGATGTAGCTAATTTTGTAGTATTCATATTTTAAAAAGTGAATGGAGGACTAAAGGCTTGACGCCATATCCGGTTGGTTGCCATAGCAGCGGCGGGGGTAAAGTCTAAACAACAGTGAACAGTCAAGCATATTTGATGGTAGGAATGTAGACAGTAAGTTGATTTTTTCGGTGACGAACGGGAACTAACTAATTGAAAGAGGAGAAAATGCTGTGGAGTCCAATCATGTAGTTCTCCTCACATATGACGGAGATTTGATGTTCATTCGAGGGAAAGTGCAAGCTAGTGTGAAGACTAAGATGTATGAAGTTGAGGTGAGTAGTTGATTTTTATTCCGATAAATTATGTTTGTAAACAAGTAATTGAAAGCAGTGCATGTTCGAAACAAAAGGGTAGTGTAATATAAGTAGTGCATGGATTATTTTCTCTTCTGAAACGAATTAAAGTAGGTAATGTATTAAATGTCTATGCCGTATTTCATGAATGGAATCTCTAATGGTTTTACATAGCCCTACTCACATGTCTTAAAGTTCGCTCGTAAACTTCATTATTCATAATACGTGCGATACGGTGCAAAATAATTGCTGTTCCCCGAAATCAATAATTGATTTTGCGATCTAATGCAATACGAGGTACGGAATATGGAGACAATTTTTGGGAAAACCGTGCAGTTATAGTTTTACGTCGCCAGACAACCACTTGATATTTGTTTGTTCAGATTTTCACTATTCTCCTCTATTTTACTTCCGAAAGTTAAATTTATGTGTGCATCGTGGTTACAACATTGCATTCCATTACCTTTGCAATATATGCACTTCGTGCGATATGCACACATTTTGGCATACTTTTCACGATTTCCCCTCATTTACACTTCCAAATGCATCAATATACTTAGACACTTTAAAAAACTGTACTTACCATTCTTTGCTTGAAACGCGCCTGGAGAGTACGCCGCGTTTGAACTCGTGTCACTTTCCCCTGCCGAGATGCTAACAATAACAAGTGCTGGGTTCGGAAAACCTTTGCTGCCGAAAAACGTGGCATAGTACTTCCTTCAGTAAGCCCTGCCTGTCGCATTTTATTTTCGAATTCGTAAACCACATCCGATAAACCATGCATTATTGGGTGGACCAGTTATCTACACCCTTGAAAGATTTCACGCACCCTTGAGAAGAATACTTGATATACGTACATATAGTTTGTATGTATGAATGTTGTCATATACTTAGCCCCTCCCCTTCCTTCGGTTTTAGGCTGGTTACGAGCCTGTAATTGCTTTATTTTCGAATTACGCCTTTCTTTACTGTTTACTAGTACAGCTAGAGTGGGTTAGGTTAGGTTAGAAAAGTCAGGTTAGGTACTTTACATATATATATATATATATATATATATATATATATATATATATCACAGCCATATTCAATCCACTAGTGGATGAGGCTTCTCCCCGAAGAGGCTACTGCTCCCACTGGCATCGCCACTATATTTTATTCATAGCAGCTCTCCAATTGCATCATGATGCAGAGTGAGCGCCGTTCCACATCCCCACGCCTTGAATAAAATCCTTGGTAGCGCCGGGAATCGAACTTCGGACCCCTCAATCCGTATTCAGCAACGCTAACCACTAGACCATCGTGTACGCATTTTGAAATTTTACACGGTTGACACAATCAGTTACTCACCCGTTCGATGGATTACTGCTACTCATGACGCTGTGATAAGTTTTCTTATCGTCTTTCTGTTCCTTATAATGGCCGAAAGCGGGTAAATAACCTTCGTTATTTAAAGGAATAGGCACTTTAGACAAACAGTGCCACGCAAATCTTACATAAGACACCCTCCTTTACTTACCCACAAAGTCAATTTATCCCGTAAATTTTCCATTTTATGGCGACGTTAAACTATAACAGCACCAGGGCGTATGTGCGTATGAAAGCTGCTGTGAATAAAACACAGTGCCGATCACAGTGAGAGCTTCGGCTGTCCTCTCCCAACCCGTCTGGTCAGCGTGCGAGCAGTAGACCAACTACTCCCTTCGGGGAGAGGCCTCGTCCACTAGTTGATTTAATATGGCTATGATTTATTATATATATATATATATATATATATATATGTGTGTGTGTGTGTGTGTGCATAAATCAGATCAAATAACATGCATTAAAATCGTACTTGAAATAATACAAGTGGAAGCGAAAGTATTAAAGTAACTTACCACGAAACTGCTGCTTGACTTATTAATTACGTTGGGTCATGACGTCGTTGATAGTTCAACAGAAGGGGGCACTAATTTGTTACAAAGGTGAAAACAAACTTATATATAGATATATTCAACAAAATTATTGAGGGCAAGCATAAAGAGTTTTACTATTATATTTCTTTCCAACGTCTGTTTTAATTTTTAAGCGATACTTCAAAACAACGGGATGAGCAATTCTTGTAGAGTCACGTCATAAAGGCGGCGGACAAATTTTTAAAAGAAGCCGTTACTTCCTTGGGAACCACGACTAAATTTGAGGAGGGAAAGAAAGATAATTTAATTTCTTTATTGCCTTTGCAGCTTCGATTTGTCTCTCTGCACTCTGCTACAGAGAGCGATTGAGAGGAAATTGGAAAAATACAATTAAACAAGAAGGGAACCAAGAATGGTGCTAGATTCTGCAGATGTTCCGAACGTAACGTGCTAGGCTTAGGACTATAGTGCTTGGGTTGGCATCGTTGGTCGGGAGTATCAGTTCCGCCAAATCATTTTCAAGTTTCATTAAAAAATGTGAGTCCCAACCGCCAATAACTGGGTAATACTAATATCAGCGCGAATTACCCCACTATATTAATTATTCAATTAAGGACCAGAGTTTAAAAAACTCATATTTGGCCTCTACAAAGATAAAACCTTCGCATTGTTTCAACTGCTTTGTGCTCTCCACTGTTGCTATATGTTCGGGTGGTGGGTATCTGTTAATAACCTGAAGTGTTAAGGCCTGATCATTTTCGTTAATCGTCCGGTACATTTCTAGTAGGTGATGGAGTGGTGGATGGTGATAGCGTGGTTGGATGTCTTGTTGTGCATCTATGTGGATTGTGTCCAGGAGTGTTGGGTGAGCCGTAGTCCAGCGTTTTGTTATATATTTTAGTCGGAATGTTTCCAGGTGGGTTTTGATTTCCGGGAACGTAAGGCGATCATACAGAAGATGTGTGGGACTTGGTAGTTTGATGTGGTATGCCAGCCTTAGAGCGTGTCTCTCCCATATCTGTAGCCTTTTATAGAAGTCTTCGCTGGCTGTCATCCAGGCGATATGACCATATGTAAGACATGGTCGCAAGAATATTTTGTACGTATGGAGGATGGTGTCTGTTTTTAAGCCCCAGGTAGTGCCTGTTAGCCGCTTCAGTAGTATTAGTCGGTTATTTGCCGCTTTGTTGAGATTGCTGATGTGAGGTTTCCAATTTAGCTTTGTGTCGAAAATGACTCCGAGGTACTTCGCTGATGTTGTCGCTCTTATAGGTGTGTGGTTGACATGGAGGTCAAGCTTGGTGGGATTTCGACGGACTCTTATTTTTGTTTGCTGTATTACCAGTGCCTGGGTTTTGAGAGCGTTTATGGTGAGACGCCACCTAAGACACCATGTGTGAAATTTATCTACAGCTGTTTGGAGCAGACGGTTGATGTGTTGGATAGTGTTGGCACAGGCAAGGAAAGCTGTATCGTCGGCAAATGTAAAGGTATGTACTGGAGAAGGTGGTATTGGCATGTCAGCTACATATAGGATATACAATAGAGGTGAGAGAGCAGAACCCTGAGGCACCCCAATATATGGAAATATTGCATGAGATAGACTATTGTTGATGGCAACATATGCCATTCGGTTTGAGAGGAAGTGGTAGATTAGCCGTATATATGCTGGTGGAAGATTGAATTTGTACAGCTTATATATCAGGCCAACATGCCAGACACGGTCAAAAGCCTTCTCCAGGTCGAAAAGTAGCAGACAGGATGGCTTATTAGTGTTATACTGGTTTGTTAGTATTGTTGTTAGTCGTAGTAGGTTGTCATCGATGCTGTGATTGGGTCGGAAGCCTGTCTGGTGGTAAGGCAGTATATCGTATTTGCTGAGATGAATATGTAGTCTGCGTACCAGTATGCGTTCTAGTATTTTACTGAAGGTAGGTGTGAGTTGTATTGGTCTATATGATTTGGTGTCTGTCTTATCTTTGTTGGGTTTCGGAAACATGAGTACTTTTGATAGCTTCCATTCTACGGGATAACATCCAGTGCGTAGTATGAAATTATAGATGGTGGCTAGAAGCTGTAGTAAAATGAACGGTGCATCTTTGATGTGGCGGTATGTAATGCTATCGAAACCTGGAGCTGTGTTCTTCCTATTGTTTGTGACTTCTGTGATGTCTTGTGTGGTGATTGGAGTTGTTAATGGCTGGTTGTGGTCGATAGTATGCTCGACGCTTATTGTCAGGTCGGTTTTATGTGGATCAGTCTTGCGTTCAATATTTCTGGAGAATTCTGTTATTGCGCAATGCGACGATTCAGGAGTGAATACTGTTTGTAGGCTGTCAGCAAATATGTTTGCCTTCTCTATGTCTGTATGTGGAGCTGAGTTGTCTGTCAGAATTGGATATGTAGTCGAGGTAGACTTGCCTATTAGTTTATTGAAGTGTCTCCAGAATTTTGAGGAATTTCTTTCTCCTTCCAAGTTATTTGTAGTTCTGATCCACATGCGTTGTTTGTATGCCCGGATGTAGTTTTGTACCATACGTAGATACTGTCTGTGAAGCCGCAACGCTTCAAGTGACCTTGTGCGTATATATTCTCGGTATGCTTTCCGTGATAATTGAATTATATTTAGATATTGTGGCGGTAATTTTGGTTTAAACGGGTTGGTGGTGGTACTAGGAATATTTCTTTTGCTGCTTGTTTGTATAGCCGTTGTAAGCTGTGCGATCGCCTGGTCCATGGTGTCAAGATCGTGAGGTTCAGGTATTTGTTCTACATATCGTTCTAGGTCTGTTCGATAGTTGGTCCAGTTTGCTTTGTCATAGTTGAGTATTGTACGGTTAGCAGTTACTGTTGCAGTGTGTCGAGTAGGTATGTACAGGTCAAGCTTTATTGGATCGTGATCGCTGCCTATCGAATCAAGCACATTGATGGAGATATAAGGTGGAGATATAAGGTGTAAGTGATGAGGAGGCAATGACAGCATCCGGAGTAGTGTTGCTACTAGGTCTGGTTGCTCTGGGTATTGTACATAATTCTCCATGTGTGCGTTGGCTAATGTGGTCTCGAAAGGTTTGCTTTTCTCCAGCAGTTCGGCTATGGATGTTGATGTCGGCCATGATTATGTAGTGTCTGTAGTTATTATCTATATAGTTAAAGAAGGTAACCGGTATAGGCGTGTGGGGTCGTACGTAAATCGTAGCTATTGTTATTGGTTTCGCCTTGAAGTATACTGTACAGATATTATGCTCAGGCATGTTGGCAGAGAATTTTGGAGTAATGTTTCGGTGTGGTATTTTTGATTTTATTCCTATAGCTGTGCCTCCGTGTGCTTTCTCACCTTGAGGTCCGTCGTTGCGCAACAGTGAATATCCTGGAAAATGTATTTGCTGTTTTGGTTTAAGAAACGTCTCGTTTAGAGTAAAACATTTGACATCTTTTTCCTGAAGAAGGTGTTGGAATATTGCTTTTCGTTCCTTTAGTGACTGGATATTAAGATGTAGCAATGTTACCACGTTTCGTTTATCCATCCTGGTTATCATTTGGGAGAGGGTTGATTTTGAAATGTACGTGGGGACCGGAGTACGTAGCTTGTACCGTGAGTTTATACATGAGCTTGGTAGTATAATTTAGCTGCTGCAAAATGTGTGGCCTGAGAAATGGATGGATGTTTTGTAATGTTAGGCAGAAGAAACGAATCATGTCTTCGACCGTAACTGGTTCCCTGAGAGAATTGCTGTTGGTGACCGGAGGATCCGGTGTTCGAACAGGAACTACTAATTCCGGTGTTGTGGGGTTTGCTGTAGGCTTGGCTTTGCATTTTGCGCTGTACGATGCGTGTTCCTCAGTACATGTTGCACATTTTGGTGGTTGGTTACCATTTGGGCAGCTTTTCGTCGCATGGTCTTGGCTACAGTAACCACACTTCGGTGTATTTGGACATTTGGCGGTGGTGTGTTCATTATAGCTCTGGCATCGTTCGCATCTTACCGGTAGAGGAGATTTTGTGTTTGATGGTTCGACCCTGTGGCGTTTTCTATATATGTAGGCCCCTTGCTCGAGTAGAAGATCAATAAGTTGCTGGTCTGGTGTGAGTATTCTTACTAGGTAAGTGGGGCCATCCTTGCAAAGAATCCGGAGGCATTTCTCTACAGGAGCACCCTCACTATGTAGCTCATTATAGATTTCTTCCTCAGCCCATGTTGGGTCAACTCCTTTGATGACAACGGACAGCATGGGTGGTTTGCGTGGTGGTGGAGGTGCTCTAGCTTTACGTGGTGACAGAGCTTCCATCGTAGCTGTTTTACCAAAGATTTCGTAAGTAGCCTTGTTTCGAATCAATCTGTGTAAATCAGGATTTCTTGATTTTAGTATTATGCCATTTCTGGTGAAGACTATTTCATGTATATCTGCTCGTGGTACGTACTTGACTAGCTGCTCGAATACAGTTTTTGCAGTTCTGAAACGTGGTTCAAAGTTTTTAAGCATAAAGTTGAAAAGTTCTTCATTGTTTGCATCAGTTTTGTGTCTGTTGTCCGTGTTGTTCAGAGTAGTGTCAGTTTGTCTAGGTTGTTCAGTGTTTGAAGTAGTAGCTTGGCCTTTAGAATTGTTGCCAGTATTAGTAGCGTCCATTGACTTTTCGGATCCGGAGAATGACTTTTCAGAAAATGGAGATCTGGACCTAGGTCGTTTCTCATCTTTTGTTGTTTTGTCGGTAGGTGGTGACTCCTGGCGGCTGCGTCGCGAAGAAGCACGTGGCTCTTTTGCCATAGCTTTAGTTCCTGGTCCTCTGACTACTGATTTTGGTAATTTATGCATCTTGTACCTTTGTGAATAGCTGTGGTCGGCGTAAGAAAGCAAGAAAGCAGCTAAAAACTGTTAGATGTATTAATGTGTTTACACTGTTTATTTTTTGCCAATATTCAATTAGTTTATGGTAACAGCCCCGGAGAGCGTTACACTTCAAAAATTAAAAGCACTTCGTGCTTTGGTAGTAGCTGATTGTTCGTCAGATGGTTCTAACAAGAATGCGAACTTATATCATTAAACCAGAATTCGATAAACCAATATGCATAGCTAGAGTCGAAAATAAAACTAATCAATGCGGATGTACTTCCTTTCTAAGAAGCAAAAAGGTTGTTTCGATTGGCCGGCTACCAATACTCTTTTTATTCAGGTGGAGCGTCCTGTGGCCAGACCACAATAGCGTCAGGCCGACCTGTTTCGTTTACCTGAATATATGTGAAAACCGCTGTTTATTAAAGCTAGTGTCAAGAGCAAAGGAGTATAACTCAAAATATTTACAAGCCCTTAAATTAAATATTACGTGTTTATATATACTCAATCTCTGTTGTTTGTTCTCTGTGCTGTTGAAGCATGAACCTGTGGACACATAAGGAGAAATTGGTGCTGCCATCTATACAACAACTAGTAACTACAGTTCAACCAAAATAGTTTAATTTTTTAGGATGAATTCTTTTTCCAGGCGGCACCAAGTATGGTAAGTACAACAGTTTACATTGACATTAAAATTTAATGACGTAGGCGAAGGACAACCTTCATCATTTACATGGTTTAGTTGAAACAATTGTTGAATCTTTTGCAGTTCTTCAGGGCCTTTACAAAAGAATACTCCGTCAACTTCACAGAGTTGTCAGCTCAGGCCGGTGAAGAGGACTCATAAAGGTGTCGGCGAGGGCAATGATTCATAAAGGTGTCGGCCAGGGCTTATGTTGAAGGTGCCATTCCACTATTTGTCTGTTGTGGCTGAGGAAAAATACTAGAGAAATCTCAATCAGCGTGGTCGGCCGATAGCGTCGAACCCAGGATCTCCCGAATGCTACTTCAACGCTCTGCCACTGAGCTACGGCGGCTCAATCCTTTTTTTTTTAATTTATAATTTTTTGGATACATGTTAATTTCAGAATACGGCAATACTAACAGCTTCTTTTATTTCCTTGGCCGAAAAATAAACAATTAATTCAGCAATGATGATATACCTCCTTTTTCCTGGCTCCATCGGGGAAACGGACACAAAGTTCTATCGTACGTACTGTAGGAAATGCGGTGTCGGTCCTTGCATTGGTGATCGCTTTGAAGTTTACCATATCAAGTTTCGATATTGTGAATGTTAGGACAAATATTCGGTTAGTATAGACTGAAACATTTGATCAGATAGACTTAACATATATCCTCATATGTAGATCAGTGGTAGAGTGTTGGAGCCAGGGCCTAAAATTCAACGAAATCACAGCTCCACACTGGTATTTTTTTTTTATATATATATATATAGTATAGAAAAACTAGTTTAATCAGCATTTGTTTTGACATATAATCAGTGTTCTGTCCAGTACATCATGTTTACCTGCTATCAAAAAAATATTATTATTATTATTATTATTATTATGTAGGAAAATTTTGGCATTCAGAGCAAACAAAATTAAAGGCACATTAGGATACATATTTAATTGTATTCTATTAAACCATAAAATACAGGAAACAAACCGGATTTTTTCCCATGAAACTTACGAACGGATAATATTTCCTGGGTTATGATTGGTTGTTGAGAGTCTACGGTGCTTCGGCTAAATTTTTGGCGGTTATTGATGTTTTTTTTTTTAATTTTATTTTTATTATTATTATTATTATTATTTTACCTAGCCGCAGCTAGGACCCACCAGAGGGCTGAACCCTCTATTTAGGGAAGGGATTTTACGTTACTGGAGATATGTATTTATAAGGTTGTCGGATTGAGAGCTTTAACTTTATTGCAATACTTTATTTATTTATTCTAATCATAATTAATCATTGGCCATTATGAGCTTTGCTCATAATCATACTATTTAGGTAGGATTATGTATGATTATGGGATGAGAAATGAATATGAGGTGCGTTACACGTCACAACACTTCAGTACACTTAGAGGCGAATGAGTTTCTTCTTGTCCAGGGGCGACTCTGGACAATATGATAGACAGGTGAAGCCCTGTTAGTACATTTATGATCACTGTGCAACGTATGAAGGAGCAAGATAATGAGGCATATCTGGTATGCTGTGTGCTGAAGCAAGGGCAAAGTCTGGATGGTTTGGTGTGATTTTATATTGGTATAAAGTGAGAAGCAGGGAGAGGGGTGTATGTGTATGTTGTTCAGGTGGATGATGTATTTCATGAGAATGTAGTATATCATGGAAGAGAAGATGGTTCATTTCAAGGCGTTTGTGAATGAATTTGATTCGCAGATCTTCTAAATGTAATAGTAGGCGAGGGAAAGTTATGCGGTCATATAAGTCTTGAGTCGGACTGGGGAGTTTCACTCTGTAAGCAATGCGTAGTGCATGTCGTTCCAGTATCTGAAGTTTCTTGTAGAAGTTTTGGTTGGCGGCAATCCAGGCTGGGAATCCATAAGTAAGGACAGGTCGGAGGAATGCTTTATATGTATTAATTACAGTGTGTGGTTTAAGACCCCAAGTGTTGCCTGTTATTCGTTTGAGCAGATTTAGTCTATTGTAGGCTTTACTAATGACCTTTTGTAGATGAGGGCGCCATGTTAATTGATGATCGAGTATGAGTCCTAAGTGAATGACTTGTTTGGAGCATGGGATGGGCGTATGATTGATGGTGAGAGTGAGTTTGGTTGGATTTCGTTTAACACGAGAACGGTGTTGAGGAGGGATAAAGACTATGGCTTGGGTTTTATGAGAATTAATCGTGAGTCCCCGTTCGTTGCACCATGATGAGAAGGTATGGATAGCTTCATTCATAGTTCGGTTGATATGTTGGATTGATTTACTAAGGGCGAGGAAGGCGGTGTCGTCTGCGTATTGAAAAATGTGGATATTAGGAGGTAAGGGTGGAAGATCTGCAACAAATAGTAAATACAAAAGTGGAGAAAGTGCGGAACCTTGAGGGACACCACAATGTAGAAAGATAGGATGTGAGGTGCTAGAGTTCATCGAGATATATGCGATGCGGTTGATTAAGAAGTTAAAGACAAATCTGATGATTGTGATGGGAAGGCGAAAATGTTGAAGTTTACAAAGTAGTGCTGTGTGCCAAACCTTATCGAATGCTTTCTCGAGGTCAAATAGTACGAGACATGAAGGATGTGAAGTATTGAAGTGATTAGAAATGGTGTTGGTGAGGCGTAGAAGTTGATCATTGGCACTGAAAGATGGACGGAAGCCAGCTTGGTGAAGGGGAAGGAGGTTGAATTGCTCTAAATGTTTGTGGAGGCGTTTTACAAGGATTTTTTCTAGGGTTTTACTAAGAGTGGAAGTCAGTTGGATGGGACGATATGACGAAACTGCATGGAGAGGTTTTCGAGGTTTAGGAAACATGAGTGTTTTGGAAGTTTTCCAGGTAAGGGGAAAATAGCCGGTACGGAGGACGAAAGTATATATAGTAGCGAGTAGTTGTAGAAAACAGAAAGGTGCTTCAATGATATGGCGGTATGTGATAGTGTCTATTCCAGGTGCAGAGTTTCTTTTGCGTGCTATGGCGGAGCTGATGTCATCTGTGGTGATAGGTTCTGTTAGAGGATGATCAGAAAGGTTATGATTAGGATGGGGTTGAAGATAGGGTGATGCTAAGTTAAGGCGGTCTGCAGGGTGCGTCTGAAAGGATTGATGGGGTGTATGGGTGTAAAGATGTCTTGCAGGTAATCAGCGAATGCATCTGCTTTCTCTTCGTCAGTATGGAGTGCGTGGTCATTATGGATGAGAGAATATGGCGTTTTACTGTACTTGCCTGTGAGTGTATTAAACCTTTTCCAGTATTTTGTTGGATGGCTTGTATCTGCGAGTTCGTTACACGTTTTGACCCATTGTCTAAGCTTGTATGCTTTTATGTAGTTGTGTACCGTCCGTTGTAATTGACGATGTAGTCGTAAGGATTCTGGATTGCCTGTGTTGCGGTAGTCTCGATATAGTTGTCTGGATCGTCGTATTAGCGGTAAATATTGAGGTGGTAAATTAGGTTTGTACGGATGTATGCTACTTTTTGGTATGAATTTCTCAGTGGCTTGTTGGAAGGTGGTGTTTATGTTGTCGAGTATGCTATAGAGTTCATCTTCGGTAGCTGGTGAAGCTTCAGGATTAATATTAGTTTGTATATAGTCTCGGTAACCAGTCCAGTTTGCTTTGTCATATCTGAGAGTTTGACGTGGAGTAGAATGTGGGTTTGGAAGTGGTCTGCGTTGACAGTGAAGTGTAAGTTTAATGGGAGCATGGTCACTTCCGAGAAGATCAAGGACTTCTATGGTGCAGCGATGTGTCAAGTTGGTAGAGGTAATTACGACGTCTGGCGTTGTGTTCGAGATAGGTATTGTGGGTTGTGGAAGTTTATGGATAGTACCTGTTGTCTGAAATTTGATAAAGTTTGAAAAGTTAGTTTTCTCTCTGTCAGTGCGGCTATGTATGTTTATATCGGCCATTATAATGCCGGGCATATATTGTGCACTTACTTGCTGCAGAAATAGGCATGAAAAAGATTTGGAACTATGGTAGACACAAATAAAAGCAGTTTCAGATTTATTTATTTTTTTTTTTTAAAGAATGCTGACCACAAAATTTGCCTCTTGAAAAGGGCATATATAACTGTTAACTCTCGTTTAGAACCTCGTGCATATGTTATCATGAAGTAGGGGAGACCGGGGCTGGTTGAAACAGTAGCGAAAACTTATGAAGAAAAGGTATGTCTTCATAGCGCAGCAGCATTTGTCAACTGTCTTCATTGTGTATGAGTTTCATGGAGGTCGCAGTCATTGTTCACAGTTTATCTTAAAAAATCTGTTTTCGAAGGTAATTTTTAAGAAATTTTGATTTTGTTTTATTATTTGAGAATAACAAAGTTATGGAAATGTAAGTAGTATCCAGCAAGTGATTCGAAGTATAATTTACATTGCTTTGATATTGATTTAACGAATTGTGAGCCACTGCAATTCTTATCATGACGGACAGCAAGAGGTTGGTTGAAACACACATTTTCTAGTCTAAACGATGAATTGATTTAAGAAAGGATTTAAGTTCTTGTGATTAAAATAATTTAGTCATTGCAGAAACTACAAACGATATGATGTTTTGGTAATTGTTACTATTACGAAACGCCTCGAAATTCTTCGTTTTGCAGTGCTAGGCTATTGCTCTGGAGTACAAAAAAATATAAAATACAAAATACAAGGCACTATGTACAGCGAGCAAACAGTCTCTGAAATGCAAAGTAGCGAAGACAGGCAACACATCATACAGGAAAGTTTGCGCTTAATCAGTTCTGGAGAGTAAATGAATATAGTTTCTTCCCCCATCCTCCATGCAGACTTCGTTAAAGCAGTGCAACTAATTAACCTAATTTCAAAAACTATAGTAAATATCGTGCAAAGGGTAAATAGATTTTCTGCGAAGCATTTTTTCATAATGAATAAACGAAAATTAAAACCAATTAATTCATCATGGAACAATATCGATCCATATGGATAATCGATGTTAATGTTAATTAACGTCGATTTCTATAGGGAATCAATGTTTATATTGGAAAACTGATTCGACGCAACGTAGCGTGTAACTCAGAGTTGTGCATTATTTTGTTTGAAACTGTGATAGGGAAGGTAATTCAATGGTTAAATTAGTTAAGAAAGACCTGTACAATTAGCAGATAAGTTTTATAGTAAAGTATGGTGCGAAATTCCCTTTACAATTTTATATATGAATCTAAAGAACTTTATCCTTTTGTATGAAATTAAACCTAATAAACTATTAGACAATCACCTTTTCCCTTCGTGCAACCTTTCCCGATCTACACCTGGCACCATTTACTTCCGTTTGAACAGGACGGAGCACTAGCACATTAGGCTCTGAGCGTCCGCAGGCGCCTGTACCAAATTTCCCAAATCGTTGGATCGGACGATCGTCAGCAAAATCTCCTGCTGCATTACATTGCTCTGCAAGAATCCCTGATATCAGCACACCTGATAATACACTTTAGGGACGGGCGAAAAAAAATACGCAAACAATAAGCAGGTGGAAGACAAAATTTCAACTGACATGATGTTACGGATGAGCAATCGGATGTGCAGACAAATTAAACTATGCTACGAACATGAAGAAAGCCGTACAACGGTTTCGGACCCATAGGAGGTAAGTTGTAAAAAATGACATAATTTTAAAATCAGTGTAAAGGGACTCCCCGTGCACCCTGTAAAGCATCGTTTATTTTCAAGCTACGATTATCCTTTATTAAAATGTGAAACTTTATTACGTTGTAGCAAGATCTCTTTTTTAGTATATAAGACTTATATCGTGTGCCTTGCTTATAATAACCTGTGTAAAATGAACTGGATTCTGCTTATGAGAACGTAAGAAACAATCATTCTTCAGGTACACTGTAGAAAGTCACTAGAAATAATTTGTATTCTGCTTCATTCCAATTGTCATTTATTCCTCGGATCGAATCCAATCAGGGCTTCATTATGTTTACTTTGGGAGAATTTGTATTCTCTGTGTTGTCTAATAACCTTCACGACCTTTATTATTTCAATTTCACAACTTATTTGAAATTTAACGTCAATATACGACATGATATATGTCGATACCGGATATTGAGCATCGTCGATGACCGATATTGGGCGATGATAATGATCAATGTAGAAAAGTGTCAATGTCTGATGTTGATTGATATTTGTTGACCGATATTGGGCAAAATGTTTCTTATTATAATAAAATTAAGTTTATTATAATTTATTCACTCATTTGCATTGTACCATTCATGAAAATTAAATTGCTCATAATTTTGAAGATGGAATCATTTCATATTCAGATCTCTTTCAATATAAACAGTCGCTGCTTTGAAGGCACATATACGATTCATTGCAAAGATTTTCAGACTATAGAAAATAAAGAAAGCGAAATAATACTTGGCTATAGATACGCATACACAACTTTACATTTCGTTGGGGGGAGGAGGTTAGCCATCCAAGTCTCCAGCTAAGGGTTCATTCCTCAAAGGGCAGTCCAGACTCCAGACCAACTCGGTATTCATCAAGGCCCTTAAGCATCATTCTCAGGGTGAGCCCTTGTACTCCCAGTTAGCCTTTGAGTGCCCGGTTATTTACATCAAGTGCTGTAGTACCAGAATTTTCACCAGGCGATTTTTTAGTTTATGAATTTTCGTAAACCCTGCGATTTTTCTTTTAGGATATGGGTCTTTAAAAAGCGGAGATTACACTGCAAAAATGTGTTAACCCTAACATTAGCAAGGTATTTTTGGGTCACATTAATTACCAAGTGTGAGGGCATATGAGGCCCACAAGGAAAATGTCATTTTTTTCACAGAAACTATTTTATACTGTCTGATATGAACTTTGGGTGTATAAGACATCACATCGTTTAACTATTGCTATATAGTTGTGTACCTGATAATTTTTTATTTATTTATTTATTTTTCTATTTGGTGCACCTTCAACAGAGATGCGCATCTCCAGTTAAAGAAGGAAACACAGTTTAATATTACAAGATATTGTAATACAAAATAAATTAAAAGATAGAAATAAGAATACAAGGTTACAACTGCATATATTTGAGGTCCGGCTGTCGAAAATGACATTTAGGTTCTCGATGGCATTTATGTTAGTAGCCATGACAAATTTCTTTTACTTGTTTTTATATAAAAACAATAAGATCTAAAGCACCTTAGTACAGTATAGTATATACACGAAGGCACCTTCACACCATATTTCATTAGAAACTATAAATCATACAATATTTCATACATAACATTGACAATATTCTGTGAATAGTCCCGTACTACTTCTAGGCTCCGAGGCCTACAACGCATTATTAAATTTCAATTGGAACAAGACAAGCCTTAAAAAGAAAGCAAGAACGTTGTAACAACAATAGGTTGAGGCCTGACAATATCAATTTTCATTTTCAATTTCTTGTCGAACTGGAAATGTTAAAAATATTTAAAAGAAATAAATTTGTAGGCCTTGGAGCTCCTCCTCTTGGTGATGCTAGGGTAAAGTCAACATTTTTCGGTGTTCCAGAACAACCACCACTTTTCTCTTGTGTTGAATAAACACAACAAGTGGTGTTGATCTTGGTGATTCTACACAATGGAGGTTTACATAGTAGCATAATCAGAATCTTGAGAATTCTCGAAATCAACACGTTTGTAGTGTTGATTTAACACAAAGGTGGCCAGTCTGCAACACCGAAATGTGTTGTATTAACATAACCATTTTATGCAGTGATTATTTCCATTGTTATTTATTGGTTTCGATTAAATATAAGGTTGAAATTTCTACAAAAAGAAGAACCTCCAAATACTTTCTAATGAGGGTATAATTAACTAGTATCTACAGCTTTATTTTTGTTTAAAAAAATTAGGGAAAATTAGATATTTTTATCTGAAGTCAGTGATATAAAAATAATCGAAGGAATTAGCTTAATCTCACTTCGAACGGTCACTGCTTCTCTCGCAATTTTCCTTTTTACATGACACAAAGAAGGATCTATTCCCTAAGCACACAACATGAAAAACACTCACCACAAGCTCCAAGTTCACAAAGGAAACATAACCAATAAATCAATTTTTATTGGTCAATTACACAATCAAGAAAGACGCCTGTTTTTTTGTTTTGTTTTAATTTTTATAAGGGGAAGTTATTGCTCCCTTAAAATCAGTACGGGCAAGTTGGGTTACGTAGCTCGTGTTTGTGTATGTGTCAGAGAGAGAGAGGGAGAGAGAGAGTTACACAGAACTGATGAATAAGCCATTAAAACAAATCCGACAAGCTTTCTTTTGAAATGCAAAATATCCATGCATCACAACTAATAACGTTATTACTTTAGGGAGTGTGGGATGAATTTTTATTTATGGCCTTTAGGCATCGAGGAAGGGAAAAGATACAGTAAGGTATAGGCCCGGTCCTATATTGAATCCGAAACTGGAATAACGATGAAATGTAACTAATCGAATAACACCGGCGGGAATAAAGCCCATCGGAATAATACCGAATGGAAATGAAGCGATCAGAACGAAACCGTAAGGAAAAAGTCCGACTGGAATAAAATAGAAACAAAATGCCATCTTGGCATTTGCTTGCTGTGACTGAGAAAAAACCATCAATCAGGATGATCGGCCGCTGATATCGAACTCACAGCCTCCCAAATGCTACGCCAGCACTCTACAACTGATGTACATATTGGGTACATATAACATATGAGGTTATATGTTAAGTCTATCTGATAAAATGTTTCAAAATACGTTCTATTAACTGAATATTTGTCCAAATATTTCCAAATTTGGTCCTTGATATGGTAAACTTCAAACCATTCACCAATGCGAAGATCGACATCACACTTCCGACATTACGGCACATGCAACTTTGTGCCCGCTTACCCCGTTTAAACCAGCATCTCGTCATTGCTAAATTAACTGTTTATTTTTCGTCCAAGGAAATAGAGGAAGCTGTTAGTATTGCCCCATCATGAAATTAACATATCTCCATGAAAAGGATATTTAAAAAAAAAATAACAGAACCGCCGTATCTGAGTGGCAGAGCGTTAGCGTAGCATTCGGGAGATTGTAGGTTAGATCCCAGCAGCCGACCATACTGATTAAGGTTTTTCCTAAGGTTTCTCCTGAATCAACCAGGTAACTGTCGGATTTCACCTTCACCTAGCCGACACCTATCCGAATACTTTCCCGCCCCTTTTCCCAGTCAGAGCCCTTAGATGCCTAAAGGTCATAAATAAAATGCTTTGGAAGGGAGGAAGAAGGCTTAGGTAAGACCACCCTTATTATCTGTGAACTTTAATGAAACAAACAGAGGCAGGGGTGGAAGTTGGGAACTTTTAGGTTTACGGGCCTGTGTTATATGTTTTGAACAAAGCCTGGAAACGGACCTGGACCGTAGTAAATGGACAAAGGTAGGTTTGGCATTTTTTAACTACCAAAGTTACATGCACAATGAATGGGTTTCGAAGATTGATCATGTTAAAAAGAGTAAACTTAGGTTTGGATAGGAAACTTTTATCCAAAGTTGAAGAAAAGCATAAACAGTTCTTACACATGTCTTTTGTACTGAATTTCACAATGAATATAAAATGTAAACCTTATTGAAATATAATAATAACATACCACAAATAATTTGTTATTTGTGACAATTAAATGAAAAATTAACATGAAAGCAAATTCACTTATAGTTCAAGAGCACTAATCCTTCCTCTTTTTCTGCTGTTGTTTCTAGTTCACTTTTAGTTTCACAAAATTTAGCATTGGCTGACATTATTGAGAAAATATTTAAAAAATAGGACACACGGTTACATATTTGAGTTAGTGACAATGAAAAACGTTCAACAATATCAGGAAAGCTAGATTCTTTTAATTAAAAAGTCACTTACTTTTGCAGCTATAAGAAGAGTGATATTTCGAATTAAATTTCACTTTATTATTGACACACCGACACTTTGCATTGGAGCAGTAATTCCTGGAACCACACTTAATGAAGCTCTGCTGAGGCAACGGTTCTCAGTTAAATTGATATTTGTGGAACATCATTCGCCTTCATGATATTTTGATTGGCAATTTGGAACTCATTACGCGAATATAGCTTATTCTCACCTTAGGAGGTACTAATTTCGTATAAATCCTTCTCATTTCTATGCAACACCACTGCCATAACGTTCCTTGGTGCAAGCCGTCCTCTATCGAATTCTGGAATCCTTACGAGCACAGTATTCCCAATTTCAACAGGAGGAAATTTCTTGATTGGATTTTTGCAACATTTCATCCGGTTGCCCCTTCAAATGAAGTTTTGAATTTTCCCGCGCTTCGTTAATGTCTAATTCTAACTCAAACGGAACATATTGGTTTTTCCTTCATGCAGGGGCGAGTGTTCGAGCTTATTACTTCATTTTGTTCGTTCTCTGGTTGTGCTGGAAACATTCAATCGAAAGAATCATCCTCATAATTTGATGGGTCATTGACGCTGTGGTTTCTTTCCAGTGTAAGACTTTCTCCAGATCCTCTTCTTTTCGCAGACTATCGAGCACTTCGGATGGAACAATGGAATCGTGCAGACCATTTCGCATAGTCCCGCCAAATAAAACTTCGTGTGGTCTACGGTTGATGCCTCTATGGAAGGATCTATTTTTCTTCATCGGCACAAAACGTAGACCCCCTAAATTGGAAATTATCGGTAAACAGTGAGTATTTACCATTATTAAAGGAACCCTCGAAATTTTACAGACAACACATACTTCCGACATTGCAGAATTGAAAATGTAAAGTATTGTATGTTTCAATAAGTCAATCACTTTACGTTCTGAGTCAAAAAGGCCTGGCCTAGGCCGCTTCAATATAAACGACATATCCTTTCCTACGATTACACTATTCTGGGAAAGGATTGGAGACGCAATCGGCCGGGATATGCAACTCTGGAATTTTCCTTCTTTGAATGAGGAAAAATCGAAAACACACAAGTCAGAATGACAGTTCTCAGGAAATTTGTACAGCTACTGAAGAGAAGGTAGCTAGCGGGCATTGAACCCAGAACCACTCGCAGTAGGTAGAAAAGCGTCAGCCACTACCCTACACACTGCTATAAATGGGCATGGTAATGCTCACTTAGATATGTGAATTAACATATTGTTTATATGCAGCTACTTGTGTGTCCCACGAGTCCTTGCCATAATTGTGAGCATTCGATGATGGGTATGCGGCGTCTCCTGTGGCAATTTCTCTCAGAAACCACATACTTTAATTGACACCAAGTGCCAATTCGAGCAACCTGAGAGACACTCGAGTTCTTATTTACATTACGAGCAACAGTTTGTGTGAAATTCACGAACTTCAAATTACATTTAGAGGAAATTAGGGTAGCAGCAAAACAAAAACTATTGAACAACAGGGTATTTCTTTCAATTATTTAATGTTGAGAAATTCTGGACTATTTTGTAAGACAAGATAAAATAAATTTTATGGGCGGTAACAGCAGCACTACGGACTGTGTTGTTTTGAAACATTTTCCAGAATCCACTGTGTCGCTGGAAACTCATGTTGGATCCTTGCTGGTCCAGCATTATTTTTTGACCTGGGTAGGCGGACCAGAGGTGATAAAAGCTAAGTAAGACAACCGGTTTAATACATACTTCTGATGCCAAAAGGGGGATATTGCCCCTATTACTAAAAATGAGAAGGCATTTAATAAGTTCACCCTTCCCCAAATTCACTAAAGCCTTCAGATACGGTACTAGGCCTATAACTCACCGTGAACTGTTCGGCAATTTACGAAAACTGGTCCCCCATGTATGTAACATCTATAATCTCGAGTATCTTCCTAAGTACAAGGGCCTAATTATTACTAAATACCACTTCCAAATCATTTGTGGGAAGATACTAACTCATCTACTCAATTTACATGTAAAAATCAAGTTACTTTTCTAGTGACTACCCCTAAATTCCATAGTACTCAGCCCCTATTTATTTCCGCACAAAATTCCCTAAGTTCTAAGATTACTGTGCGTGCTATGCAAATTTCATGAAATTAGGCGATCCTTCATTCATAGTGACCATACCCTAAAAACCTTTGTAATAAAATCACTTCAGTCAAGAATTTCCACCCTGATCTTGAAGTGAATTTCTAGTACGTATCTATATTTCCTAATAACTACTATACACACAAACTATATAACACACTTTATTAGATCTTTCGACGTTAAGAACTCTAAAAATAACTATTAACTTACTTTTTACTTTCTTTTTAAGACAAAAACTCTATATTGTCTGTGAAACCCGTCTCCATTTTTTGCTGGTATGATTTACCCGCGTTTTTCAGCCAGTAGGAAGGGGTGCTGGTATTGTGCTCGAAAAGTAGCCAATATGAATACAGAACACAAAAAAACACTAAGGTCACCTCTACAATGCACAAGTGTCAGATCAGGTGTTCGAAAATGTCACCATTAACATCAATAAACTTGCTGGCCCGCACCAGCAATGATTGTGTACATTGGAGCAGTGCCTCCCTGTTGCGACGAAGTTAGTCCGCTCCGACCATAATGCGACCCCGAAGGTCCTCTGGTACAGAGTACCATACCTTTCAACGCGCAATGTAACACGCTTCCTTAACACACAATACCCAGGCCGGTGGATAGGACGCTTTGGGTCAGTGCAATGACCACCTCGATCGCCTGACTTGTCACCCATGGATTACGGGATTTGGGGCTGGTTAAAGACAAGGTGTATGTGCGTCAGGAGAACACACCAGAGGACCTTCGGGGTCGCATTGTGGACGGAGCTGACGAACTTCGTCGCAACAGGGAGGCACTGCGCCAATGTACACAATCAAAGCTGGTGCGGGCCCGCACCAATTTAGTTCGCAATGGTTCATGGCGTTCAAAAATCTTGCAGCGTTAATTTAACTCATTTCCGGAAATCATACAATGATTAAATTTTGAAGATGAAGTACGATGACAATACAATATAGGATCGTCAAAAGTATCGATATACCGAAATCGGTATCGGTATTTCGGAATACCGAAAATTAGCTATCACCCATACCGAAATATCGAAATACTGATAATATCGAAATACTGATAATACCGAAATTCCGATATTACCCTAATATCGATAATACCGAAATATCGATATAACGGACAGTATGAACGTATTTAACAATATCAGATTGTTGAAATACTGAATTCCTCTGAAATTCTGACAAGAATAATGGCAGAGCTAAAACCAGTTTAGTTTTGGTGACCCAGCCTGACCCAGACATTACGTGATCTAGTCTAAAACGTGGCCCGATTGACTCGATCTGAGAACTTAATGAGCTCTAATTTCGTAATTTTCCTGCTCTGGTGTAACACCTCCGGTCTCGGTCACCCCTCAATCGCAAGGAAATAATCAATTGCTCTACTTTGTCTTCCGGATGAGGAGACCTAAACCGGGTCACGCCAGGTCCTAAGCATAGACCCGCTCCAAAACGGGATGATTGTACTATAATAACAATAATTCTAGTGTTGATTTGAGAGTAGGGATGGCCAAACGGATCCATATATCGGATATCAGGAACCGCGAATATTCGAAGCCTGATGACTGGATCCGCGTTTCGGATATTTGCATATCTGCGGCAATGACACATCATTATAGTCTTTCCTAATTCGTACGTATTATGGGGGATTTGTTTGGCCTACAAATGAGGTCTTATTTTGGTTTCTTTTACTCTTCATTTTGGAGTATTGTGAGGGGAGAGAGGAAGAACCGAATCAAAGAAAGACAGAAGAAATTGCTGAGTTATACATGAATTGCAAGAGTAGTGCCATTGGAACCAGTCATAATAGTCTGTTACTAATACATATATTGGAGTGACAAAAGGAAACAAATAATTGACAGCACCTGCTTGTCACTTCAAACCCCACTCTCCCCCATCGCCTACCGTCACTTCCCTGTGCTTCGTGACGTGGTTATCAGTCACATGCAATAAATATTGCGCTTTTAAAAGGCAAAAACTAAAACATGTCCTCCTTCTCCCTTTTAAGCACACAGCCATGTAAAAAAAAATAATACGAAACTCCTTTTCCAGATGACGTAATTTCCTTCTGAGAAATAAAGCTAGTATTTTAGAAAAAGTAAAGGACGTTAAAAATGCCCCTTTGGACTAAAATCAACTAACTGGACAAAAGACAATAAGAACCAACTACATAACTATCTGGATAAAATATATTTCTGGAGATTCAGATACATCATTCAGAGACTCATCCCGGCCTCTCTCTCTCTTTCTTCTTTCCCTTTCCTTTCTTTCTCTCTCCATCTCTTCTTTCCTCTCTCTCCATCTCTCCCTCTCTCTCTGGAAGAGAAGGAAGAAGCAGGAAAGGGAAATATAGAGACAAAGAGCTCTCTCACCGAGCAGCCATAGCTCAGTAGTAGTGTTAGCGTGAGATTCGGGAGGTCGTGGGTTCAATCTCAGGTGTCAACCATCCTGACTGAGGTTTTTTCAGCGTTTTCCCCAGTCACATCAGGCAAATGCAGGGGTGGCATTTTCAACATAGGTCCTGACCGACACCTTCGTGAATCCTTTGCCCTCCTTTATCCCGGCCCAAGCCTTAGATGCCTAATGGCCATAAATAAAATTCAAATATTCAATTCTCTCTCTCCTTTTTATTCTTTGACTAAGGCCGGGAAGAGGTAGAGAGAGGATAGGGAAAGGTATAGGTCACGGCCTTTCAAAATTTATCATACCGGCACCGCAGTTTCAGATGCATCATAATATCGATATTGGAATTCTGGGTCTTTGAATCTGCGACGGAAATCGGACGAATCAACTGGACCGGATAGCTGAAACCCCGAAGAATGAAGCCCGCGCAAAGACTCTGCATATTGTCCTTACTGTTAAACAATTTTTCACTGATAGACGCATTTCTATTACTTTACTCTGAGCAAAACTTGGAATTAAAAATTCCCGTTGGGTAACAAAGAAAATCCCTTGGCGGGAAAATGAGGGATCTTTACAACGTGGTGCGATTTTTGGACTTGCAAATTTTTCGAGGCAAAATATTATTATATTTTTATATCGCCCTTGATTGGCTGCATATGAGGACAATATGTTTCACAGAAATACGTTACGCAATTCTGCGTATTCTTGCAAGTCAGTGATTTTATACGATGTTGTAATATATCTATCTTTTTAGAAAAGAAATATCAGCTATAGACATGCGTCAAAACTTTTGTCTAAATCTGTACTTTGTTCCAAAAAGAAGCCGTTTTTCCCATATATCTTCTTTCCAGTTTCCACGTCGAGTTTTGCGACCAAGCTTTTTACTCAATTTTATGGTAATTTCTTTAGGTATCGTATTAGGGTAACTCCTACACTTAAAGAGTTTTATTTGTAAAAAATCTGTGGTTGTATAACACAAAGAGGTAGATAACACGCTTCACCACGTTTGTGAATATAATATAAATGAGAAAATCTAGAGGTTTCGTTACAAGATAACTAATCCCTCTGCAAAAAAATATTCATTCATTATATTTTGATTGAGAAAATTACTTCGGCTAATGTTATTACCTATTTTATAGCATCTCTTCCGGAAAGGCCATGCGGAAGCCTTATTCAACAGAGCCCGACGCTTCAAGTGACATGAAGTACTAACTTTAGTAACAAAGTTCCACGGTAAAGAAAAAAGCAAAACCGAAATATGGGGAAGTTTTAACCTGCTTTTCCATATTTAATGGGCACTCCTGCGTTGTAGCAAAACATTTCTCTGCTGCCATCTAGCGGGCAGCCTTGTAATCACAATATTTATAGATGTGCTTTCAGTGTAAAATTCTCAAAAACTTAGACTTCCCGTAAAATCAAAATTGCGTCTGTTATTTCTGAGCTGTAGTGACTTCAGGGTCTCAATTACTCGTCCATTAATGAGCATTCAAGGCCATTTTTTTCTTTTCAGAACAAGCTACAGGAATGTTAAACTCATGTGTAAACACTTCCGGTACTAATAGCCAACCCACGCATAACTGGAACTATAAGTGAAGCGCTCAATCCGGCAGCGGCAGTTTGATCTTGTGGTTAGCGCATGGGAAAGCTGATCCCAACGTCCTGGGTTCGAACCCTGGCGTCGACTATTTACAATTTTTTCAAAATAAAATACACGAAATGAAATGTAGGCATACCCAAAAGTACTGTTACTCAAAAGTTCGTTCTGTTTACGCAAATGTTCTGTTCCGTGCCGGAAGTGTTTCCAAGTGGGTTCTCCGCAGCCCTGCAACTCTGAAGGTAGTTATAAAAAAACTTGCCACTCAAAGCTGGATTTATCACAAAGTCAAAAGTTTATTCTATAATTTTCTGGTGTCCGGAAGAAGGATTTTAGAGCAGTTCTATAAAGTTTGTCCATAATATTTTCTCACAAATAATTAAATACAAAAATATTCTCTATTATAACACAGGCAGGTATTTTAATGAAAGTTTGATCTTGTTCCGTCTCTCTGGACTGTTTTCGTCATCGCTTAGAATTCCCATCTCGAAAGGATTTTAAGCCGCTTCCTTTCGTTCTTTTTTCTCTTAGCGGAGGTCATACTTTGTCAACAGTTACAGGGTTGTAATCATACCTTGTCTCCTATAGATCATCATCATCATCATATTCATCCGTTTTCTATTCACTGCTGGATGAAGGCCTCCCCCTTTTCTTTCCACATATCTCGGTCTGGTGCTATCCTCATCCATGTAGCTCCTGAAAAGCGCTTGATTTCATCTACCCATCTTGCACTTGGACGTCGTCTCGGTCGTTTCTTTTCTCTAGGGATCCATTGTAGTACATTTGTCGTCCACCTTCCATCTGTTCGTCTAGCTATGTTACCGGCCCATTTCCACCTAATCATTTTCCCAGTCTAGATTACATCCTCTACCTTTGTTTGTGCGCGAATCCATTCACTTATCTCCCTGTCCTCCTGGTTATTCCTAGCATGCATCTCTCCATTGCTCTTTGTGTGACTCTCAATCTTTGAGTCGTCTGCGTGTTCAATGTCCAAGTTTCACAGCCGTACATCATTACAGGTAAGGCAAATTGATTATAAACTTTACGCTTCAGACACATTGGTAGTTTGCTTTTGAAAATAAAGTGTAGTCTTCCAAACGAACTCCACGCCATTTTACATGTTCTATTTATTTCATCAGTCAACTTGGCATTCGATGTTTTGAGCTGGCCAAGGTAAACATGCTCATCAACTATGACTATTGTCTCTCCACTAATCTGCTAGATTATCCAGATCTCAAGGGTGGCGGTTTTTCTCTGATTAGCATCTTTCTCTCAAGCCTAGCATTTAATTTCAGCTTACATCTCACCATCCTATGATCACTCGAGACTTTGAAACTGTTCAGAACAGACACGTCTTGTAGAATTTCCCTGTAATTCGATAGAACGTAGTCTATTTCTTTTTTGGTCCCATTTGGGCCTTTCCATGTCCACTTCCACTTCCGATCGAAACATTTCCTTTCGATATTATTCCCATTGATCCTATTCTCTTCGGCTTCTTTCAAATCAAAGCATTTTCTTTTGATTTTATTCCAGTCCGACTTATTCCTTTCGGTTTCGTTCCGATCGCTTCATTTAAATTTGATGTTATTCCGATCGGCTTTATTCCCATCGTTGTTATTCCATCAAATACATTTCGTTGTTATTCCAATTTCGGATTTAAGATTGGCCCTGACCGACACCTTTCCCCTCCTCTATCCTGGCCTGAGTCCTAGAT
>JAGDQP010019439.1:0-34864 GCA_022664845.1 Lepisma saccharinum
TGTAGTGTATTTTTCTGATTCAAAATTATGTTGGGAGAAAAATGGCTACCGGAAAATACCTTTCTATGTAAATCCTTGATAGGATGACTCCTCATATAAATCCAGTGCGAAAACTTACGATATCATGAAGAGTTTTGTTAAAGATCTGATTTGAAAAGGTTATAATTGGTTTAAATGTAACCTTGTGATTGGTGCTTGAAATCGAGACAGGAGGTGGAAGGGGGCACAAGCCATGCTTGGGTTTATGTGCCAGTTTGTTTGATTTTATTGGTATGAGAGGACTCTGTGATAAGCTTTCCAACGAAAGTTAAAAGAATACAGGGATTGTGTAATTTCCATGTGGAAAAGAAATCCTAAATTTCTGGAAGTGGTGAATTGTTTTCTCGTTACTGATTTCTATCAGGAGATTTTGTGTATGAATAGAAATAACGTTTTATTGTGAATGTACACACGAATCCATTTTCATGAATTTGAGAAACGGTAATTCCTGGTTAACAAGAATGATCGGAAAAGAGTGAAATGAGGATAGTGAGGGGAAAATCCTTACAGTTAAATTGTTCAGGAAAAATAACAGTGAAGTTTCTGTGACTGATTGTCCTTTTTTGAAATACTAAAATACCAAATTATTTAGTGAAAATCTGCAGTATCCTTTGAGAAAGAGGTCGTATCCTTTAAAATTCTATTTCGAATAAAATTTTGTGTAATAAAATTTTATTAGAATGGTTCATGATAGTTTGCTGATTAAATGAAGGAAAAGCAAACGAAAAGGAAGTTTTGAAAATTTTGTCTAATGACAAGGTATGTATTTAAGTTATTTCTTTGATTTGATTATAGAAAATTTCTTGTTTTGGTTAGTTAAATTTTCCTTGTTTGTATAATCAAATACTCTTCTTTCTTCAGAAAAGGTGAATATATTAACAGGTTATTTTTGTTAATGAATGAATTGTTCTTTCATTATTGTTTTTCTCCAAAGGGTTATAAATATTACCCAGGAACATAAGTGTCATATTTTATGATTTTCTAATATTCACGAGAAGAAAGAAATTTAAGAAATAAAAGCTTTATTTAAATTTTCAAAATATTTCACATAGTTTCCTTTGAACTTAAACTTCAGTAACACCCTTTATTTGTAACATCGAGGTTGAGTATTTTCTTTAGGTGTTACCAGAGATGCCTACTTAAGGAGACTTTCATACCAGGTAATTGGTTAATAAATGATTAATTATCCCAAGGAATATATGATGAGGTTATTGCTAATAGACAATATGCTTCATATTAAAATTCTGTTATCCTCTACGTCCATATCCTTGATAACGAGAATTTTTGGTGATGTCTTAAAATGGTAAGTAAATTGCTGGATAAGACAACACACATTACAGCCCCCTCCTTTTCCTTCTGTATATGGACCACCCATCTTATCTCTCGTCATCTAAAACCAAAATTCTTCTTTTTGCTGACGACTGTAAATTATTTCGAGAAATCAGATCATTACAGGATGTTGCTGATCTCCAGAATTCCATCTCTGACCTCTTGGACTGGTGTAATGCGTGGAACTTGAAAATAAATCCCTCAAAATCTTCTTTTCTTACTATTTCTTTAAAGAGGAATGAAATCCCATCTGCCTGTATCATTGAAGATAATCCTATCGCTAAAGTTTCTTCTCAAAAGGACCTTGGAGTGGTATTTGACGAAAAACTTCTGTTTGCTGATTACGTGACTTCTATAACTAACAGTTCTATGCGCTTAATTGGTCTTCTCTACAGATTTACAGAAATTAAGGACCTTCATTCATTGAGTATGTTCTACAAAACCTTCATCTCCCCTAAAATGGAATATTGCTCCCCAATTTGGAACATGGTTAGTATTTCTAATCTATCTCATATGGTTTAAGCAAACCCGAGTTATTATCCGTTCTTGGTCTGCATGTTCCCTCTTCTCGTCGCAAGCTGGCAGATTTGATGTACTTAAACAAGATACTTAAAGGGAATCTTAGAACTGCAGAGTTGATATCTAAATTTTATTTCCGTGTTCCCTTGCGAATAATCAGAAATAATAATCTCCTTCATTGTACCACGCCTAGGCTAAGTATACTGCAGCGCTCCTTATTCTATAGACTATTGATTCAAATATTGATATTTTCGGATCTGAAAACACTTTCCATCGAACACTAAATACCAATATCAGAGTTATTCCTTTTGTGTATTATAATCGTCATGCTGTTAATATCAATTGCTGTGTTATGTGTTGTTTAAAATTTAATTTTATGTTATCTAGTTTGTAGTAATGTTATTTAGTTTGTTGCAACGTTATTTAGTTTCTGTGTAAAATGGCAACTCCAGTTGTATCTGAAACATAATAATAAATAAATAAATATGTAAGCTTGAAATTCACCTTTTAGTCCTTACGTGGTGATAGGCTCTTATTATGTAAACCAAAACCAAATTGATCGACCTAGAATTTTAGCGAAATATTTGATTGGTTCATTTTGATTGGCGAAAATTTAGAACGTTGGAACCCAATTCACATTATGAGCTTACAATTTCTATTAAAAATATGTTTATTTGTGTAATACGTATGAAAACGAACACACAGAAAAGAGAAAATCCAGAGTTTGTTTACAAAACAAAAATTGTTGTTTCGTAACATTACCTACTTTGTGTATTTGTATACAATTATTCGATTTCTCCACAGATTACTCAACAGCAATTTATACTTAATGGAAGTATACAGTTTACCTATGTGTATGCTGAAGGATGAAAATGCAAAGCTACTTATCCTCTATTGATTTGACTGCATTAAAGAGTTCTCATTGAATTGAATTTTATTTAAGACCTGTAGGCAACTTTGGATTAGACCGAATAGATGATGATGGGGGAATTGGTGGAATAAAGAAAGTGGGAGGAAACGAGAAAACTTTGAGAAAACCCACGCACACGGTTTTTGTTCAGCACAAAGCTCACATGGCAAGAACCAGTATCGAACCAGGGACCCAACGGACCAGAGGTGAGCGCTCTATCACTGAACGACTGCGGCTTGAAAATAGTTCTCATACTTTGTGGAATATTGTCATGGAGTGTTCCCAAATTGATAATGCAATTTTGATAGCTGAAAACTAAGTTAAATGAAATGAAATTTAGCATAGTAAACTTAAATTTAAAATATATCGTTAGGAAGATGTAATCTGAAGAAAAGAGGCAATTGTGATTATAAAATTTACAGTCGTTTAAGAAGAAAAGAAGACACAGACGTCATTTTAGAAGGAAATCTGATACGTATAAACATTGTAAATTGTTTCTTTTTCGAACTTAATTCCGGTGTATACGCCCGTAAAACAATTCATCGTGTATCGACGAAAGTAAAGTAGAAGTTTCCTATGTTAACTTCTCTTCGTCAAATATACCATAAATAAGTAACACCATATCTTCCTTCCTTTTCAAAATTATTACAAGTTGTTGTAATTGCGTATTTTCATGGCTATCTTCCGCAGCGAGCACCACATATTCGTGAATTTTACTTTAGTTTTTACTGGTTAAGGTATTTGGATGTATAAAGGAAAAATATGTTACCTGCATGTATTCCGGTCGATAATGAAGTACGTCTGCTTTCTGCAACCTTTTGTAAGTATCGTAGGCTTCATCCATAGCTTGTGGGATTAAAATGTATGTTGCAAATGCAATTAAATCAAGGAATTCGGCAGTTTTCAAAGCTATCGTCAGTTTCATTCTGCAAAAGACAAAACATTATTTTTGAAAAATGTCTGACAGTGAGTAGAGAACTTTCCACTATGCTTGTTTTGGTAATAAAATTATACAACAGTGTTACCGAATCACTGTCCCTAAACGCCAGTAGAAGCCTAAAGACAAATGTTAACAAAGATAACACATGATAGAAACGAATAATGAAGGTAAGTCTTAAATACTTATGGAGGACCCAGTCAATATTCGCACCGTGGAAAGGGTACGATTTTTTAGTGATGTGTAGGGCTCCGATAGTTATTCATTTTCAATAATGCATTGTGCAAATGCATATTTTAACGATTTTTTTGGACAATGCACATTACATATGCAAATGCATATATGCACCATTTATATAAATACATTGCATATATCAGTGCCAAAGCCACTACAAGCAAACATCAAAATAATGGTTGATGTGAGAAATACGCTGAGCACGATTAAAGAGTTTGTATCCTAGGCCAGTGTTTAATTTGTGAATTTTGTAGAAGGGGGGGGGGAAATCAGCAAAAGCAAAAGCAGCATATTATGTGTTGAGGTATGCAGTGATCGAAGTGTGGGGGGGACACGAGGGGGCACACCGTGCCATCACCTTTTTCGTTTTGGATTTGGCGCACCCCCACCTTTTTATTAATGTTATATGTTCATTGCCTTTACTTTCAACAACCAATCGCCACCACTAGGAGCAAGCCTACACTTACCTTTCCTAGCCTACTTCTGCAACCATTCCCTTACCCCTTCTAACCCACTTCGAGCACTAGACATATATTAGCGAAGTACGTGTATTTTTTATCACGACATTTTAAACCTATACAGATCAGAAAAAGGTAAAAAGTGAAATAAATAAATAAACGGAACTTGAAAATGGCAATAATAATAATTATATTTTCCCTCATTTTATAATAGTGAAGCACAAAGGGGGAAGAAGAGAATGAATAACAAAAAAAGATAATAAAAATAAACTTTTTAAAGTAAAACTTTTCTTAACAATTCATATTAAAAAGTATAAAATAATTTTGTTTCTTCATGACTAAAACGGAAAGCATGGGCGAGCTCTCATATACAGTCACTTTATAAATTCTTCAATTGGCTCGTCCCATGCTTTTGTTTTTTAGTCATGCCTAAACAAAATTATCTTTTACTTTTAACTACGAATTGTTTATTAAGAAAAATATATCTTTAAAAAGATTTATTATTATTTTTTTCGAGTTGTTTCGGTGTTCGGATACTTTTTTTTGTCAAGCTCATATTTTGTGACTCAGATCCTAAAGTGTTCTGTAACCAGTCAAACTTAACATCGTTGCAGGCTAGTATTTATTTTAGGATAAAGAAGTCCGTATTAAAAAGATCTTAAAATATGCTTTTAAAATATATATAAATAGTCTATATGAAAGTAACAATGAAATATTGTATTGTTGCTCGACTTACGTCGCTGTCCAAAATTTCATCATTCATTGTATGACATCGGAAAATGAGTGAAATCAACGTTTCAAAATTTGAGGATACCACGAACCATTGTGAACTAAAAAAAAAAAAGACACTATGTCGACGAAATTCTGTCGATGGTATATTTATACCGAAACAGAAAGGGAAAGAGACTAAGAAAAAAAAAACTTCAAAACCAACAATAGCAAGTATCTGCCCGTAATACAGTATACTTTTATCTTCCCTCGCTTTAGACCATTGAAGCAACTTAAGGCTGGTTCACAATAAGCCCTTTTCCCCCGCTTGGTGTTTTTCACTCGCATAATGATGATACTTTTCATCCACTTAATAGCATACTTTTCTCCGTTAAAAGAAGTTATGCCAGGAACGTTTAATTTGTATGGAAAGAAGTGATTCCAGGGTTTTAATAGGGAATATGTTTCTTTCTAGACACAGTATGCTGCAAGTTCAAACTCGAAAATCCCCTCTCACACTTTGCAGAAGAAATCTGGAGGACACTGATTCTGATGTGCGAGATTCTTGAAGACTTGGTCCAGTATAAGATGAACTATTATTTTTTTCCGGAACCTTCGGAAACCATGGACGTTAAGATCAGCCATAGGTATAGATCCAGGAACACTCACTAGAAATACTAGTAAAATCCAAAGGTTAAAAAATAAATAAATAAACAGGGGAAAATATTTTCCGAGGCTGGGAATACAGAGTTAAACTTAGAGACTGGGAAGAGAAAACTTAGAAGGGAGAAACTCCCTGACTACCGTTGGTACAAATACAATCCTGATAAAGCCGTTTCCACAGTCGAAATTCCTATTTCCACGTAATATTTTGCATTTCGTATCCATACCAAGCCTTAATGCCCGAAAGACACTGATGGACCCCTCCGAAACTAAATTTTGGATTCGAAATTCAGCTCAGAGGAGCTGAAGTACGAAACATTGACAGTCTGCAGAAGACTTTGAACTTGATGTGTCAACTATTGTTGCCCTTAAATCTTGTTAAATTGAATTAAGATAGTGAAGTAGAAGTAGTTCTTTCGGAGTGCAAAACTATTGTTGCCGAAGACTGAAGTTTCAAAATTTAAGACACAATGTCGTAATCAAGTGCAATCTTGATTTGTAAGTAGTGTCGTTTTCCTTTCATTCATAAAATATCTGTATTCGAAATAAGTTTTGATGAAAGCAAGTGTATTTGAGTATGTGAACAAGTGTATTTTCAGTAGAAGTACAGTATTAAAACGCAGTTTTAAATCATATAAGCTAAATGAAGAATGAACATTTGTCAACATAAAGGCTTGTAAATCATTTGCAAGAAGATAAGTCTTCCAAAGTGCATATTGCTTTCCACATTTTGTTCCTTTTTAGGGCATATTTTATGTATTTTAAGTGGGTAACTATCCGTGGCCTAGTAATGTATAACAGATTAGTTCTGATATTATTTGATTCGCTGTAGTTCTCGGAGAGGTGCAGTCATATTTAAAACAGTTTTGTCATCTTATTAATGCCATGCGAAAACTCATTCCCAAGTTAGGCTGCTAAAATTTTGGATATCTATTAAACATAATGTATAAATTATCTCTGTGCTACAAGCTAATCGATGTGCTAGAAGCTGAAAACGCTGAACGAGCAAGGCATGCCACTCCAGTCGTAAAGTGCACTTCAAATAGATCCTGGAATTTGAATTTATTTTATGGCACTTAGGCTTCTATGACTCAGGTCAGGATAGGGTAGCGGAAAGGTTGCGGCTAGGTCTAAGTTGTAGGTTCAATACCGGCATTTGCCTTGCATGACTTATGAAAATAATAGAAAAATCAAGTTAGGGTGACAGACCGCTGGTATCGAACCCAGGACCTCCTGAATGCGAAATAAACTGAGTTACGGCCGCTCCGTAGGTCCTGGAGAACTCTGTTATGCCATGTTTTATAAGGCCACAGTGACGTCACCGGCGATAAATAACGGTGTTACCTTCGCATAATCATGTATTATATTTTCTTTTTCAAAATGTTAACATGAAATATCTAAGAAAATAATTTTACAAGAATATACCGGTACGAGATTAGCGTTAGAAGACAACAATATAGGTTATATCCTCTCGGATAAACTTAATTGATTCAAAAAATGGAATGAGTGATTCATTACGCGTAGTATTTCCAACATGTGAAATTTTGAATTGATTTTACATCACTTTTCGCTTTCCTCCGAAGTCTGTCTCAATTTATGCTCACTGATTTTCCTGAGTTCTTCCAATGTTATTTTCTAACTTGAATTGAATTGAAGTGTATCTATTTGGCAACAGAGCTGAAACCGGGTCACTCTTGGTGATCAGGTGACCCACGATGAAACTCGACCCGAATGACCCGCTCTGGGTAATATTATTAACTGGGAATTTCGGCGTCGTGTTTTTCGTGCTCTGGGTGTAAGATATTTCTAGTCCTGGTCACCGCTGAAAGAAATACTTTTCAAATGCAAGGAAATATTTTTAAAAAACTCAGCCTTTTTCTACGGGTTACCAGGTCTGAATCGGGCCACCGGGCCAGAAGCGTAAACGTGGTTACCCAGTCCAAAATTGACCCGATTCACCAGGTGACCTGTTTCAGCTCAGCTTGGCAAAGGAGTAAGGTAGATTATGTGAAAAGGAAGTTTACCAGGGCCTTCTTCTGAAAGTACCATCCCGGTATTATTCTTGCGTGGCAGAAGAGAAACACAAGAAAAATCTCAATCAATATGTCCGGAGTTGGATTCGAACCCAGGAAATTCGAAATGTTAATCCGACGTTCTAGTTACTAACGTACGGCTGTTCAATATAAGAACGTAAGAGAAAATAAGATTAGGAAAGGGATTATAATTTATCTTGTGGATGCATAGATATAGAGTTGAGAGAATTATTTCATTAAATATTTTGTGTGAAATATTGAGTTTTATGGAGGACGTTTCTGTGCCTACAATCGCGCAAGTCACAAATCCTTGTTTTCCAGAAAAAAGTAAAAAAAAAAAAAACTATTTTTCACGTAGAAACTAAATGGACAAACTACATAATAGACTTACTATTTAATAGTATTTAAGATGTTTATAATAAAAATCATGTAACCATTATGAGAGACCTTCCGAATACGGTACAAAACTGTATTAATCATCTTTTGTTCAAATTTGGTTTATGCAGTTTTAGTTCTCAGATACAGATATGTGGACTGTACCAAGGTTGAATAAAAGAGAAGTGGAGGCCTTCAGTATGCAAACCGGAAGGGCAATCTTAAATCTGCTACACACAGAAGGTTTGTAATGAGGAAGTTCTGTGATGAACAGACCAAAGGAAATCCATACAAAGAAAAAACAAAGAGGAGACTTGAAACTGTTTGGAACCTTAGGTATTAATTCTTTTAGCCAAGGTGTTGTGTATTGTACTATCTTGAAATATGCACAGAAAAATTAAAGACCACAGGAAAAGAACGCACTCTGTCCATTTTCTTGATTTTACAGGAGAGCGTTTTAAAAGTCGACAGTTAGCATGGCACATTACATGCACATCAAACAAACATTTGCTTGCAATAGATGGACTGTCCATATTCACTTCATACATGATAGTTTGTTAGAAAGGTCAATCAATGAACATACAGATATCTTTATTATCTCAATTTGGCCACAAATGGACAAAGCACGTTCTGTCCCTGTTTTCTTCAATTGGTATCTGCAGTGACCTGAAATCAAACTCGAATCTCCGAGTTGCTGACTATATTCTCTTGTAATTATTACCTCGAGAACGGTTGGTTCATTTGAAGCCTGAGGAAAACTCCACACGTACAGATGTTAGTCATCGTGCTAGTAGCACAGATAAACTATTCTAGTAGCTCCAACGTTAAGTAGCCAGGCGGCAATTAGGAGGTCCGAATTTGATGAATTATCACTGCAATCACGAATTATTATCTGTATTTTTTTCAACTGTTGACGGCATTGTTTTCGCGGAAATTATCTATTGATTCATTAAATCGAAGGTATGGTTGAAAGTAAGAGACGAAGGACAGGGAACAGATGAATGAAAGGAAGAACATTCGAGTTGTAAGTACGAGGGCTATTCGAAAAAAAAACTCCGTCCGGTGAGATGTAAAGAGATAAACAAGAGTAACACAAGAGTAACACAAGAATATCAAGATATACAAAAGTAACATTCATACCTCTGCTACTTCTCCATGAAGTTTCATCCGCCCTCATTTACTGGTCTAAATGGAATACCAGTTTTTGTATCCCTTCTTCAAAGGAAGTTCCCGCCTGAATGGTAAGCCTCATCATGGACATGGGTTCGTTCTTCTTGAAATTTTCGACGTCATTTCTGTACTTTCATGAACTGACTTCCGTGTACAACACAAACTTTGCGATGAATTTCAGCCGCGTTCAATTCATTAGCTTGGAGAATCAGCTTTAGAGAATGAACTTCGCACTTAGGAGATCCTCGATCCCACTGGTCATGTTGAATGTTGAAGAGCTGAATGCGGCAGAAATTCATCGTAATGTGAGTGTTGTGTACAGAAGTCAGTTCATGGGAGTCTGTTCTGTACAGAAATGGCGTCGAAATTTTCAAGAAGAACGAAGTCATGACCATAATGAGGCTTACCGTTTAGGAGGGAACTTTCTTTGAAGAGAGGATACAAAAACTGTTGCTCATTTTATTTCCTTCGGTCATTTTAGTAACTAGATCTTTGATCCGTCTTTATATGTGTGAAACGGTTTTCAAAATACACGAAAGTGAACGCATCTGCTGGGATTCAAATCCGAAACTTGTTTGACAGTAAACTCATACGTCAGACCTTAAGACCACAGGCCTAATTTACATTTCTAGCAATTTTGTGGTTCAGAAAGTTGAAAGCCTATTAAAACAGTTGTATTCAAGAACAATTAAGTGAAATATCCCACACAAATCAGAATTTATTAAAGAATAAAGATGATTATTTTTTTCCAATATAGGAAAAAGACGTGTTTTGGCCATTTTATTTTCATATTGAGATAAGAGTGATCATGCAAGAAGAGAATATATGCATAGTCAGTTTATTATAAATAAATCTTTATTTAATGCGCTGGGTTAGGTAATGGTGATTATGAACTTTTAAAACGCTCTCCTGTAAAAATAAAAAATGGACAAAGCACGTTCTGTTCAAGTGGTCTTCAATTGCAACCTTTGTGCATGAAGTGCATAAGATACTTAAAGAAAATTATTTCGTACTTCCCAAGACGAATTTTGTTCTGAAATATTAGATAATAAACCAGGCAAGGAAAAATGTGAGTTGTTATGGAAATCCGGTGTTTCAATTACTGAATATAAATATAATTCTGTTTTTGGATTGTTTTTAGGGGAGGGAGGTATTTCCTGAGAGTTTTCCCTTTACATATTTTACGGATTTTCGTCCTTAGAACATCATCTTCATCCGATAGAAGGCAATGACAAACCACTATCGGTTCAACTTCCCCAGGGACCTTCGGATCATAGCCCTCTCTTCCGGATCAACACCCATCATCATCAACCATATTTCAAGAACGAAAACAACAATATTGATGACGTAAACCTTGTGTAACATTCAGTAACCCAACTGAACTTATTGAAAACGAAAATAAAGAATATGCAGGGAAGGAAATGTAAGAACCATCCTAGTGGCTATTCAATGAGAATTATACTCACCCTGTTGGCCTGCTCATGTAGATATTGTTCAGTAAGTAAAGGGCTCCAACTCTTATGAGGATTGAGTTGGGCTGGCCCAGGAACTTCCTGGTTGCTTGTATCATGTGATCAATAATGCCCCTTAAATTCTCAGACTTCTCACGACATCTGTAAAGAAATATAATATGCGTGTGAAAATTACAAAAAGATGGAAACAAAATTATTACCCTTTTACGTCAAGAGGCATACAGACAGAAGAGATTAAATATTTCCTCAAACTTAATACCAAAGTATATGCGACAAATATAAAAAATGAAGACTATAGGAAAAGAACGTACTTTCCCACATAGCAGAGTACGTCCCTGGGACGTCCCATTTAGATCCCATTACCGTCAGAATGGTCCTGCTCCCATAGCGATGTCCTAAGGACGTCCGTGGGATAACTCTGTCGGCAATACAAACAGTTCATCCCGTATGGAGGTCCCCTGGATGTCCCCCGGAAAGCCGTGCGGGATTACCTACCTGGAATTTCTATAAATTAAATCGACCTTACTATTATTATTATTTAATTAATTGTAACTATACGAAGGATATGCCTTCGTATAGTTATACGAAGGATTAATTATAACTATACGTCCCATGGATGTAAACGGGACTTAAACACGTCCCGATATCCTGCCAGGAGATCCGTCAGATACCCCTGGGACGTCATTTTGCTATGTGGGTTTCCATTTTGTTGATTTTACAGAAGAGCGTTTTAAAAGTTCACAATTAGCATTGTGTATACCTGCACATATAGAACAAATGTTTCCTTGTAATAGACGGACTCTGCATATTAGCTTCATGCATGATATTTTTTTTAATCCCTTCAAAGAGCAATCAGATGGTTCTATTATCTCAATTTGACCAAAAATGGACAAAGCACATTTTTTTCCTGTGTCCTTCAATGCAATTTTCTTTGTTGAGAAAATAATGAGGAGAAAAATGGAGAGGTAATATGCATAACCTCACAACTTTATGAAGTCACATCACACATGAACTGAAAATCAAAATACACATATATCCCGAAAAAAAAGTTCACAATATGTCCCAGTTTTATCACGTTTTTAGTGCATAATAAATGAACTTTTTGTGAAATTAATATGAACTACACCACATATTTAGTGCACAACATATGAAATTTTGGTGTGCTGATATCCAATTCATGCACAAAAAATCCACTTAATAGTAGTAAATGTACTGAAAGTGATCTGGAAACGTGCTCTGAATAATGTGAACTTCACTAAATATGAGCTTAATATGTGCAAAATATGAACTAAGGGTAAGAAGCCAATAAAAAGACACATTGAGCACACAATAAGCTCACAATTTTGTCACTAAGTTCAGATAAAGTTCACATGCGTTCATATAAAGTTCATTTTTGGTGAAATTTTGGTGTGCTTTTTGTGCCAGGAAATTTTCAGTGTATTTACATTTTTCTTTAGAAACGTTCATGAAACTCATTTAAATCAAGTTCACTGACTGGTTTATGTACTCAATTTTGACCTGAGTCAGAGATGCCCTTTGGTCATAACTAAGGTCAATACAGGATATCAAACTGAGCTCAGTAAGGGCCAAATAGGTTAGATGTTTTCTTCAAGAAAATGTCATAAATGCCCTTTTCCTCGCTTCTGAAAAATCCGTGACGGTTTTCCAGAACTCTAAGGAGATTGAACGAGTTTGAATGGACAGAAAAACAGGATTGATGAGAGGTTCTTACAGTTCAAGAAAAAATATCTATGACTAAGACGTCATCGCGCAAGGTGTTAGCATTCAGCATGAATCGCGGCTCGAGATTCATTTTGAAAGGATGAAACCAGAAAGTCTCTATAGAGGTTGGTACCGCGAAGATTTTACATGACTTCCACCATCATTTCCCGCTAGGATGCCTTCTCAAGGCGATAAAATCTGCTTCTTTCATCAAACGGGTGTTTGTTTACAATACCAAGTGGCATAAATATGGTTAAGGGCATGACAATGATAGAATCCCGGACAAAAAGATATCACTGGTTTGTGATCATGTTTCTGGCTAAACAGTGAATGTAGTGGGTTCTAAATTTTGCAGTAGCTGCTGGTATAGTAAGAGCACTTTGTGCCATAATGTGTGACGAAGATTGACAAAATGCAACATTATTTCCGGAGCCGTTTATAGTACTTCCCGAAATTATCTGTAGGTAACGTGTGTGTAATTCCTTTTTTGTTGTAAATTCTGTCGTGTTTTCACAATTTTGCATGCTTAATTACTATTTCAGAGGAGAGGATGACAAAGATCTGTGTGGCTCAAGATTTGAACGAACAACAACTGAATGGTTACAAACTTGGACGGACACATAAAGACTTAACTCATCATTTTGGCAGTGGTGACCAAGTTTTTCAAACGTCAGAAAGTGCACTGAGGGTAGTCCTCCCCCTTCTCTTTCTACATATCTCGGTCTACTGCTATCCTCATCCATGTAGCTCCTGAAAAACGCTTGATACTGAGAGAATGGTAATAAAAACGGAGCGACCGATCGCATTGAACTACTTTTATCATCGGTCATAATACTCTCCGCAAATTCCACAGCAACCCACATCTCAAGGTACCGGATATTGATAAGAAAATATCGACTTCTGCACAGATTCCTAAAGTCTATTAACAATTCGCCCTTTCCAAAATTCTTCATCTATAATCAATGAAGACCACAGGAAAAGAAGGTGCTTCTTTGTCCATTTCTTGATTTTACAGCAGAGTGCTTAAATCATCCATAATCAGCATTACGTATACCTGCATATCAAATAAATATTTGCTTGTAACAGACGGACTATCTTTATGAACGATAGTTTGTTACAAAGGTCCTTCGAAGAGCTAACGGATGGCACTGTTATTTCAATTTGGCCAAAACTGGACAAAGCACGTTCTTTTCATGTGATCTTCAAATGCAAATAAAGCTAATATACAAAAATATATTAAAGAAATACTTACAGAGATACATAACCAAAATCCGACTTCATCCATAATTCTTGGAATGTATTGTAGTGCGTTGAATTCATAGCTTCAAAATTTTGTAACAGTTTCCGGAATTCAGTTTCTATTAAAATGGCAAGCTCCGCACTGGGATACATTTTGAAACCTTTACAGAGTAAGAAAAAGAGAAGAATAAGACATTCATGCTACTTTACTGTAACAGCATTTTAAATCATGAACTACAAACAGTGGTGGAGCGTGAAGAAAAATTTCGAGAAGGCACCATTACATTGATACCTATTCTGCTTACAGGCCGGCCGGGTGGTCGAGCGGTCTGCGGCGATAGGCCATCGGCTCGAAGGTCCCAGGTTCGAGTCCCAGTAGGGGCATGGATGTGGATTTTAACAGCTAAAGGCAAATCGAGACGGGCCGAAGTCCACAGTTACTAGACTGGCGCATGTAAAAATCAAGTTTACCAAAGTTTATCTGCTTACAGTTTTAGGATTTCCTATTCATCCTTTGAGTTTATACAAGTTACACTGAAGTCGGTCGAGCATTCAAAATAAGCTCACAAAAGAAATTTAATGAAATTTACAAACATTTTTGAAAGTCTTTAAAATTTTGTAAAATTGCATTGTTAATTGACTTATTTCTTTTGCATGAACGCTTCACGAAGATATGAGAGTATTTCCATATATTATTACTATTGTTAGGATCTTTTTCGCATCATTTTTTTTTCTGCTTTTGGGAGCAACACCCCTGCTCCCGGTACTGCAGGTAGCAAGACTGTTCAAACGCAACAGTGTACATTAAGGAAAGAATGAAATATCTGCTTCGCCCTCCAGGTCAACGGGTCAGACCGGGTCCAAAGCATAGGCCCGGTCCAAAAATTAACCAGAATGACCTGGTGACCCGTTTCAGCTCTGGAGTGGTCAGCGTAGCTATTGCGTAGCACGTTTTCATGAGTTCCGTCAATGGATGCTTTACTTTGTATAACTTAATTTCTGGATGTGCAGGACAATTTCTGTATTAAAATTTTCAATCAGCACACGGGTTTTAATGAAGGACACCTATTTTCCTCCGAGTAGCATATTAGTTTTACACTGTTATAAAATTGTGTTGGTAGTGCGACCTTTTTGTGTAGCGCGCATTACAATTTTCGTTTTTGTACGAATTATTTCTAATGATACAGTGAATATGCGATCCAAACTGAGAAAATCATGCTTGTCTCGTATTCATGAAGATTTAGGTTGAATTTCTTGTGAGGTCTATGTGACTGAAGATTTCAACAACATTGTTACATTAGCCAAATATAAAGATTGTAACTTCCTCCCCCTCTTAAACTGAAATATCAAGATATGCATCTTATCCCACACATCAGGACCCACTCATTTTGCGGAAGATGTCTAATACAATACAATTAAGATATATGACCATAATAATGAAAATTAAAATGAGAAACTACATGCCTACATTATCTATAATGCGACTAACTTACGTGAACAAGTATGGAAGTATTTCCAACATTTCAGAAAATATTTGTTAGTGTCCACCTTGACGTCTACTTGATAGCGCAGCTATCTCTCCCTTATGTGATAATGAAAGGTAAACTAGTTCAATAAAAGAAATGACTTTACGTTTTGGGTGAAATAAGAAAATAGTTCTTTAATATATGACATACTTTCTATTGAACGTGTACCGATCAGCCGTGGCTCAGTTGGTAGAGCGTTGAATTCGATTTCGGTAGGTCCTCGGTTCGATCCCCGCGGCAACCATCCTGACTGAGGTTTATCCAGGATTATCCTCAGTCACACAAGGTTAATGCTGGGATGGTGCCTTCGGAACTAGGCCCCGGTCAACTTCTGTCCCACATCCTAACCTCATCACTTTTCTGGACTGAGCCATAGTTGACATTCAATTTCTATTGAACATATACGTAGACCTCTTGTATGAAAACAATCTATTCAATTAGAAAAGCTTAAAGAAATGAGTGTCTAACCAGAAAACGTTCTTATTCGATGCAAAGCATTTTGGTAGTGGGCATGTACCCCATCCTTATGGGTAAGACGCCACTTCACATATTTACCACCACACACATGACTTCTTTAAGTTACGGTCTAAGCAAGTACTTGGGAGTCAAAACTACACACTTCAAGTGTCTTTCCTACTCTGTCATGGAGTTTAGTTAGCCTGATACTAACTGTTTACCGACTAGAGAAAATCATTTTTATGTAGTAAGAGGTATTTTATTTAAAAGCACTTGCTTTGACTCTACGGGACACATTACCCGACATTCACTACACCCTCTTAGAGAGCATACTGACTAGTTTTTTTTTCATACCATACAAGTTTTTCATACAAGTCATTCGATTTCATACCATACAAGTAATTCGATTTCATACCATACAAGTCATTCGATTTCATACCATACAAGTCATTCGATGCCACTACTACCGTTTTCTAAAGTTAGAACATTTTCTATCGGTGGGGCCGTGGTGGCTCAGTGCTAGAGCGCTCATCTTTTGTGTGTGGGGTTTCTGGTTCGATCCCGGCTCGTGCCATGTGGGCTTTGTGGTAGATAAACATTGTGTTTGTGGTTTTTTTTCTGTGTACTCCCGTTTCCTCCCACTTCCTTATTCCACCAATTCGTCCATCGTCATCCATTCGTCCTGAGCCAAAGTTGTCTAAAGGTAAGATTTAACCCGGACAGTTCGCGATTTCATGTGTGTCCGATCTAGCGTCCCGGATCGAGAAAATTCGTGTTTTTAGGTTGTTTCAATAAGTTATAGATTTTCGGCTCAGACTCGCATCGTGGTAAACAAATAATTGTAATAATTATTTATTTATACTTATAAATTGTACCAGCTGCTACATTTATCATATTATGAGCTTAATAATAATAACAATTAAACATATAATTATTATTCTTTTCTGCGTTTCAAAAGACTGCATATTCTTGAATTTTGCGTAGGGCCTATGCATTTTCCTTTAATTAAAAAGAGTATTAAAATATGCTTGTACGCTAAATTTTGAAGCAGTCAAGCAGAAATAACTTAGCAATTTGCCTGCTGTTCGGTACAGGTACCGAATTACCAATATCTAATGGACATGGTTAAAGTGTCCGGGGCTGGCTTCTCAAAAATATGGTAGTCCTACCTAAAGGCCTTCAATAAAATCCCATCGGATGTTTTCCATGAATCTCAGTGTACGTTTACTGTATTGATGTTTTGATAATTTGGTTTACATTACAATCTGCGCCATGTTCCCAAGTTATGGAAGGAAGAAAAACGGGAAAAAGAGCGTGTAGTCAACAAGTATAACATGACTATTTTGAAAAAAAAAAAAAAAGGGTTGGCTATGAGTCAGTTGCAAGAACGTTAAAAATAATCCTTTGGTTTCGCCGCTTCACTGACTTTCCACAAAGTAGGTACCGCCAAGGGGTCATATCCAAAGGTCTTTGAGACAAAGAGTTCATACAGTACAAGAATTAGTGTGGGATCTTGTCTCTACAGTGCTTTTCGCTAGCTTTTTGAATGTCCTTGTTGCCGAGGTGAACATTTCGTTAAAATGGTGCGAAAGAAGGTAAAAGAAGTTGGTTAATTTTGATTTTCCCGAAGTGAATTCTAAACCTTATTATCTAACCTATTTCACTAAAGAGGGGTTAATTGAATTGACAATAAGCCAACGAGGTAAAACTGAACTTTTTTTTTTTTTTTACCTCTAGATCTCTACAGTTGAAACTGAACTGACACCAACCTTCCGTATTCAAATGACATTGAAATTTCAGGAGAAATCAAACGATTTCAAAAAGATAAATACAAAAATAGGGTCCATATTTCTGTGAATTGTGATTTGGATTGAATCGCTTATTGTTAAAAGGGGATATGTGCCACTAAAAATATATACTGTAGCACATATCCCCATCGAACAATGACCGATTCAATTATTAACACTGAAGATATATTAAATGTTCTTCTCATTGTTAACCTTGTACTATTCTTGCATTATTTCGGAGGCTACCAAGCATGACTGTTTTAATTTGGACCAGATCTTTTTTAACCCTTTGCAAATTGCGAACAAATTTTCTCACTGGTCATACACTTAATGAAGTCGTTTCGTATTCAACTCAAAACTTTCTAATTTAATTTTTTGCTTGTTTGAAAAAATATTATTTTCCTCATCGTTTAATTTCCAAATATAAATTTAATTACTACGACATTGAAATAATTTCATCAGTTCATTAAAATATTTTAGAGCTTTTAATTAACGGAACACCAATGATATAAGATCCCTGGTTTTGACTAAAGCTGTCACTGAGTAAGTATTCTAAAGTCGCTCCCAAAACATGGAGTTCGTGGTAACATTTAGTTTCGTTTGGACGCTCACATAATAACGTCTGGCCTTCGCTGGTTTTAAGGTAACAAAGTTCAATGTAGTACTCACATACGAATCATGAGTGATACTTGGTTTTTAGGAAAAGCAAAATCATTGCAAGAAAAGTGATCATTTTGCTAGCTAGCATGGTTCTTATAATTCAAAATTGTTCGTTACAGACGAAAACCGTGGTAGACAACTGATGTATTGCAATATCATTTCACGTTCATCGCTGTTAGATTCAATTGCTAATATCTGTATATTGTCATATTTATTAGTAGCAACGCATGAAAGTAGAAAAGTACAAGTCGTTACAGGCTAAACACTATTACTATATATTGAAGAAAGTAAAAAAGAAATAAAAGAATACCTTGTTTATTATCTGAATGGCTGTCAAACGTTTTGCAAAAAAAAAAAAAAGTCGTTTTCAATAGAACTGTGATTGTTTTCAACAAGTCGTTCTGTTGGACGCACAACATGACCTGTACATCCTCCAGAACCGGTACCATTTTCAGAAGAAACTGACCTGAGTCTTGAAACAAACTTTCTACAACAACTAAGGAAAAGTTTTTCATGAATGTCTAAACCTAACCGCCGAAGCTAAAATGTACGTTATGATGATGATGTCGAGATATTAGGTTCAAAACCATATGTAGCAAAGTATAAATTATTGTAAAGTAATCAGAAAATAATATAAACAATGAGATACTGAAATACGCATGAATGTACAAGTAAATTATGGATAAACATTCCACTCGAAATAAAATATTAAAAAAAAAAAAAAAAAAAGGTAAAAGCAAAAACTACAAAATTAGTAATGACTAATTATTCTGTTGAAAGAATTATGGAAAAGGTTGTGCAACAGATCAGATACAACAATAATTATAACTATCTTTATAGGAGTACTAAGATGCTGGCTGAAGTTTCATCCTCAGCAAATCTTCTAATTTCACCACGTAGGCTTTAATCTTATAATTGGGTCTCTGGTTCGAAGCCCGAAACCAGCCAGCAACTATGAGTGACATCTTAGATTATTATCCACCTATATTTCCCTCAAAGTAAGCAGATATCCGCTCCTGTCCTTGTGCTTAACTAAGACTTGTTAAATTTATTGTCATTATTTCGTAATTAAAAATCTTTAAGTCTTCACTCATACGCTTTTAAGCGAATCTTACGTAAGCATTGCTCTCATCCCCTGCCATTGTCAGCACAAAATATGCATAGCTTGAACCCCTCTCTATAACGCTTCAATGCGTGCGTGTACTTGAGCGACTCTTTATAAAAGAAAGACAACTTTCCTTATACGAATACAGATATGTCATATGAGTTAACTCTTTGCTTGTTCACAAAATTAAGTAAATTCAAATTAAAGACTACAGGAAGAGAACGTGCTTTGTCCATTTTCTTGGTTTTACAGGAGAACATTTTAAAAAAGTCCATAATCAGCATTGTGTGTATTGCTGCACATTAAACAAAAATTTGCTTGTAATACAGGGACTATGCAAATTTTCTTCATGTGTGATAATTTGCTAGAAAGGCTCTTCAAAGAGCAAACAGGTGGCACTCTTATCTCAATTTGGCCAAAAATGAAGAAAGAACGTTCTTCTCCTGTGGTCTTCAATTATTTCAAAATGCTAGTACGTAACAAAAATACAAAAATTGTTAGTTGCACACAGAAAGAGGATGCGTCTTCAAATATTTGACAATCATTATCAGGTCAAAACTGCAATATCTAAGGAGCAATAAAGTATCGAAATGAATAATAAAATGTAGTTAAATTTAATATCTTAGTATGTAACAAAATATTATTTTGTTACATACTTCCAATTTTTTATTCGAGTAGTCTAAAACATGAGAAAACGCATGCAAATACTTTGGGAAGAGTTTTTTTTTTTTATTCGAGAAACCTAAAACATATGAGAAAAGAAAAAGCATACAGGCGATTTTTTTTCTAGCAACATGAGAAAACGCATACAGGAGAAAAACAATCTTTTTTGCGAATACTTTGGGAAGAGTTTTTTTTTTATTATTATTATTCGAGAAACCTAAAACATTAGAAAAGAAAACGCATACACAGGAGAAAACAGTTTCTTTGCAAATACTTTGGAAAGAGTTTCTCTTATTCGTTCGAGTCGAGTAGCTTAAAAACATATGAAAGAATCCACACTCATTATGTAAACTAATATAATTTTTCATATATAAAGTTTTATAAATTGCTTTTTACTAAACTCACTATAATCTTAAATTATGTGATAAGTTGAAAATAAACAATGTCAAAAACACTGCCTAGTTTTCTTAATTCCATATTTTAGTATTACAATGAAAAGAGTAAATATTTAAGAAATTCAATCATAATTCAAGTGAAATTATGAAATATAAAATTTTTATAACGGTTGATTAAAAATTAGTAGAATGCATTTTCTCCGGACAGACAGTAAATTAAAACCTACATGAATAAATTACATGCCAGTATTGAGAGAATGTGTCCCCAATGGATGAGTGGTTAAGCTCGTTGCCTTGTAATAAAGGGGTCCCGGGTTCGATTCCCGGTGGGGACACAAGTGGTTCGGATCCCAAGTTAACCTGTAGGTCCCGTCCTTAGTATCATCCCATGGAAGGCAATGGCAAACTACCATGGGTTCACCTTGCCCACAGGGCAATGGCAAACTACCATGGGTTCACCTTGCCCACAGGGACCTTCGGGTCAAACACCTGCATTCGGGCAGAACAGTACATTGTAATCATCACTGAGAGAATTAGGCCATTTAAAATTACGTTTTAACTTTTGTAACTTGTAATACCTAAAGTGCTACTCAAGAAGAGCTGGTATGTTTGCAAAATCACGGCTTGTTTCCTTGTTTGAGACATAAGTTTGTGCGGGGGGGGGGGGATTATTTAGAGCACAGGGGCGCACAATATATAAATACGGGCCTGGGTATACTGTATGGAGTACGATGCTGGTGTGTTTGTCTGCTTGTTTTCCCATGTGAGAGATGGGGTCAGCGTATTCCACAGGGTTTGGGTTTGGCAGATGTTTCAGGGCCGTATACCCTTCCTGATACCAACCCACACCAGGTATCCTACTAAAAATGTAACATGGTACAATGAACTATTGGCTTTTAACGGGAGACATGCAGGGTTGGAATGGTAAGATTTTTGGATGGTACACGCTGCTCAATAAATATCCGGATTTGGAAACACGTTCCTTTATATTTATGCACTGAGGTGGGTACACGCTGTGATTTAAAATATTAGGTGGGTACACAGTGTGTACCCGCGTGTACCCTCCATTCCACCCCTGGAGACATGCATATGACTAATGCCATTTTTTTTTAGTATTTGCACTGGTAATCACATTAATAGCTTAATCTGTGGTGGCTGGTTATTCTTTCCTCGATATCATCTATTAAGAATAAGCATTGCTTGCACAAGCATAGGAACAAATCTGGTTTAGGATACACACAGTTAAAGTAGTACAACTTTACCTAACATAACGTAATGTAACCTAAACTTAACTAACTGCAGCCAATATATTCGAATGAATCTGAGGCAAAAACATGAAAGAGTGAAACTTGTAGGTGGACATGAACGCAGTAGCAGTGCGTTCCATCCATAGAAAGTACCGGTAATTACTGAAGGTTACTTATTATTCGCGAACATTCCTAGACTCGGGGGACAGTAGCACCAAGTCGTTTCGATCTTGAAAGAGACACTGTACAAACGAGTACAGAGGAAATGTTTTGTCTCATGGTACAGCAAGATGAAAGGAATAAGCCTAGGTCATAGCTGCTAACACAAAAAAGTAATTTAAATTAAATCAAATTAAATGTAGGTTACTGATATCATCCGGACAGGCTTCGCGAAGGACATTTGCTGTGAGTTTTCTGAATTCACTTTTGAAGGGGTGACAGTGAGAAGTACACTGCTGCAAGCAAACGCAAAAAAAATGGCTACCTGTATAACGAAAATTTACACTCATTTTGCTACCTACAACAAAAATGTTCATTTTCATATCACATAACAATTAGCCAATACAAGGATAAAACAGTTGACCAACACAAGAATATAACAGTTCCGGTAGCCAAACCTAAGCATAGCATTAAAAGAGCACGTATGAATGCATTAACTACGGCGCATGTGGAAACAAGTAACACTTCTTACATAAAGATTAAGTTTCTTTTGCCATTTATAGGAAAAATAAGCTAATATAAAATAAAATTATGCATAAGAAGAAAGTCCCCAGAAAAAACAAGGCAAAAAGTATTGCAAACGATCTCCAAAGTGTACTCACAAACTATGTTATACCTTTTCAGAAAACTTCTGACTCACGCTGTCAAAGTAATGAATACATTCACTACTCCCATAATGCAGTTCAAAAACATGGCAGCCGATCACGAAGCTGGATCATTGTGCAATGCAAGGAACATTTAAATCTTATTTTTCATTTTCGGAAATTCTCCATATAGTTGAAATGTGTGGCAGATTACTAAATTGACAATTAAAGAACTGTCACTTCGTGCAGAAAATCACTTACGAGATAAAAAAAAAGTCACCAATGTTGAAGAAGAGCTGAACGAGAAATTCCCTAGTTAGTGTTGCCAGCTGTACAGTGCCAACAGCGCAGTTCATGGATTAGAGCCATCGTCCCACGTTTGTGTTCATGCTTACGTCCCATTGTCTCAAATAGGAAACCAGGAAAACAAAGATGGAAGTTCATTCTAAGTTGAAAATGAGATCGCAAGGAAAGTTATCTGACTGTAGTATAATATAGAGTTCACAAAATTTGTTCATCCACTACTAAAAAGCTTACTTTTCTAGACACTCATAATTTTTTCCTTGTACTTAACCCAGCAAGCCAAGTATTGTCTGGGACAGGTCCCGAGATACAGGTGGGGCAATTTTCAACTCAGGAACTACTATGGCTAGGAAGGTTGTTGAGGTGTTGTTGGAAAGGTCTCGCCGCATTTTCCCCAAAGAAACATTAATATTCCAAATACGATACTCTGTGCTGAAGCCTAGCGGTAGCATACATGCACAGTCCCCTTAATGGGTTCTGCCTAACTTGCATGTTTTCGAAGAAATTTATTGCCTTTTTTTTTATTTATTTTTTATTTAGATTTTTACTTTTCATGGCATAAGTTAAGGCTGATAGCCTTGTCTTCCACTTAACCATAATACATGATTTACGTATCAGAAGAAAGATACTCATAAATAGAAAATTGTAAGTAGATAAAAATACAGACACAATACGCACACAATAACCTACAACTAATACAAGGATACAAAATGATAATAGTATTATATGAACCTTACATAATTACATTGAATCTGTCTCTCTATTCATTCCCTTCCTTCCCATATTATCAATACAGACCCGATTTAGAACCCTCTCCACACACACACAATCACAAGCTTAAGAAATAAATTAGGTAATACAAGGATAATGCCAAAACTTATTAAATGAACCGCATTTGAACGAAGGTGCAAATTAAAAAAAAAAAATCATTGAAATTTAACATTTTTAACACTGCTGTCTTTGAAAAAAACTGTTGAATTTCTCCAATTAAATAATAATATACACGAAAAAATCATACTGAGTAGGGAGTAGCAGTGGTGTAACATCCTTTAAATTTCAAACCGGTTTTATGGCTTATAGAAATAGATGACGCAGGCTGTGGTGCTTGCTGAGAGGTGCTAGATGGGTAGGGTAAGTCCTCCAGAACTATGGAGGCTGTATATGTAATAATGGAAAAGATATATATTAATCAATTAACCATTTTTTCTAAATTGTCGGTCCGCCGCCATGTTGTCGCTTGCTGTACGTCGCCGCGAAACCCGGTATAAAGCCCCGATCGCGGAAACTGTGGAACGCATCGTAATAATTACATTTAATGTAGTATATGCATTTTTATTGAGAGCTTTGATTTATTATGGGGCGGGTTACATTATTTTTGACGGAGAATGCATTCGCCGTCATTGCAAAGCACACAGTTGGTGTGTCATAGAAGATCCCCTGCTCAACTAATTTTTCTGCTATATCTTTCGATGTTTGGCGCATGCGCAGAGTTGTTTGTTTTACACCTGAGGAAAAGGAACATATTGTTTGAGGCTTGATTCGTGTACGGACATGCTCCGGCATTTCCAAGAATTTTATTGTACAGGTGTTCGTTTGAATGGACAATGAGTCGACGCGGAGTTTTCTTTGTATCGCAGCTGTACTGCTCAGGAGGGGGGAACGAGTTGTATCGCAGCTATACTGCTCGGGAGGAGGTTTCTCTTTATGTCTGGCGTTTAATTGACACCGGCGCCAATTGATTGACATATTTATCAGAGTCGTCGCGAACTTTTTCGTTGTTTTGCACCTGTGGTGCTCTGGAGGAGGGGACAAATTCTTTGATGCTCTATTCAAGAGAGAGAAATATTCTTTTCATGTTCTAGATAAGATAAAATATGTTGCCTTGCAGATTCGCTGTTTTGGAGAAGTGAACACATTGTTGATGCCTGGAGCATGTTTTATTCATAGTTTTGCATCTCCCCTGATGCTCACTGGAATTTGACTATGCAGGTGGTTACAGAACCAGTTAAATATTGTTACTTACAAAATAGGTCATGACGTGTAAAGTTATTTACTTATAAATTTTTGTGCACAGTTGTGCTCTGACACTAGTAAAGGTATCATGCATTTTTACGAAGATCGAAGTGCGGATGAAGGCGATGGACCGTTGGCGGAATATGATCCCCGTATTTACCGCAGTGCATTTACCTCAAGTTTAGAGGTAGAATTTAATTCAGACAGTGATGAAGAATATTATGTTTCTAGTGCTGAGGAAACTGATGCTGTGCAGGACATTGAAGTTTCATCTACCACCATGTGTTCTAGTGAAATTGAAAATTCATGCGGATGTGTGAATTATACGATTGATGACGTAAGTATTTTAGAAGCTATTGAAAATTGGAAATATAAAAAACAATTGTCCCTTATTGTGTGCTGAATCGTCAGAGACATCGTTGTGCTACATGATCAATAGATGAAGAAATGTCTTTGAGGAGACGTACATATAGACTAATAATGGATGTTGTGATTTTTTTTCATATTTATCATGTGTATCTTTCGAAACATGTTCATTTTAACACTGTTGAAATTTTTGAATATTTTCTTCGCAATTTACTTTTGCTCAGAGTGGATGAATTAATTACAAAATTAATTGAGAAAGACGTGATTGCAGAACCAGATTATGAGGAGAGGCATATGTAGACTAATAATGAACATTGTGTTGTTTCTTGTTTATCTTTGAAATTATGTGGATTTTGATAATGTTGAATTATTTGAGGAATTTCCTCACAATTTACTTTTACTCCGAATGAATGAAGTAAAATTTGCATTTACTTTAAGATCTTTTAATAAGTAAAGTTTTAAAAGTGTTTACATGAAGTATATAAATAATTAAGTGATTGTGCACAATACATAGCATTGGCGTTGTATACAGACCTGATCCGCTCAAAAGTATACAGTCAAAGTTAATGTCCCAAGTTGTAACAGTATTGCTTATCCTCCTTGATAAGTAAAAGAGTAAATCATAATCTCCTAGTGCTGACTACGCAGCTTTCACGTTTGTATTTATATGACTCCCCAGTTTGCCTCACGACGCTGGTAGATGGCGAAAAGTGGGACTCCAGCCGGGAATTGAGCCCGGGACCACGCGGACATGAATACAACGCTCTAACCACTAGACTATGGATCCTTCCTATTATTATATTACACCTAACATTTTTTTTGTCAAAACATTCCAAGTTCTAAAAAGCGAGATTCAACAAAGTTCCTGTTGCCATCTTATTTTATAAAACCTGCGTTCTTAAATTATCTATATTTTCAAATAAGCTGACTAAATCCTTCTTATTATTTGTGTATGCTGTTAGAGGAAAATTAATTCTTATTATTGTTATTGAGTTTCTAGTCTGTGAAATTACTTCTTCCCTCTTTCTCTTTCTCTCTCTCTCTCTTTCTTTATCTCTCTCTCTCTATATATATTTTTTCTGGTTGATTTTCCAAGTACAATCTAGATAGTTCTCGTTCAGACAGTCCTTATACAAATGTTATACACTGTAGATTCTTATAAGCAAAAAGCATGGTGCACAAATTGTAGCAAAGATACATTTGCTTTGAGAAATAAAGCACATATTTAAAAAAAGACGTTAAAATATTCCTATAAACTAACTTCGGACAAAAAAGCAATAACAGTCAAATACATAACTATCTCTATAAAATACATTTTTTCGAGTTTCAGGTACATTGAATTAAATTGGCTTTATTTATGACCTTTTGTCATTTTCAGCACAGGCCGGGATGAGGTAGGCAGAGGATGGGCAGGACCTTTCATAATTTACCATCTCGGCATCGCAGAATTACGAAGTCCGAGTACTGGATCTTTCAATATGTGACCGAAATCGCACGAATCCACTGGACCACAGATCCCAAACCCTGAAGTTTCGGATATCCGGATACTTTTTTGATCCGAATGTGGTCATCACTAGTGTGTATGGTTTGCTTGGAGTCCTCTTTTTATGTATGCTTTGTGAGATAAACGTGACAGTAGCTAATTTTTTAAAGCACGTATAAAGAAACCATGAGAACATTTTTTAAATTGTTCTTTTACATATGGCGCGTAATGAACTTATATACGTTTCAATCCGTAATACTGTGATTCAAAAACTCTCAGAGGTAAAAAAACAAAAAGAAACATTATGATACAATAAAAACAAATTGTGTAGAAAAAGGAACAGAAGACTGACGTTTTCTACGTTTTTCCTTAGTAACACCAGTTACATGACGGGATGATGTCGCCTATCTATCCCGATCTGAGGCTAAGATGCCTAAAGTCCATTAATAAGCTGAAAATTAAAAACGAAAACCAAAAATGTAACATTTCAGTCTTCCACAGACTGTCGGCGGAGAACTCAAGCTCTACGTGAGATGGCCATCTTCGCTGGCTAAGTTTTATGTTGCATTTCTTAGTATTATCACAGATAAACTATACCAGATGTTTACCCTAAGCCTTAAAAGATCTGCACTGTATTTTCAGTCTTTCAAGAAGTTTAGTCTCTCACCGGCAGATGGCGCGGATATCTCTTTTCTAGGTTTTACTTCAACGCTGTGTGGTGGCGAGATTTCAAACCATGTAAAAAATTCCCGCCGCTTCCCTCCTGTTTGCTTATTGGCTGGCCGACTCACATGACCTTCGTTTGCGAAGTGGTTTTGATAATAAAGAAGTCTTTCCCTCCTCCCACCTACAAATACGTTTCACGGTGGTTAAAAAGGGGTAAATATTGAGCTTTCCTCCCTTTGCGTTGTGTTACTGTATGAGAGGGAACCATCGTTTCCGACATACAATACAGAGAAGTCAATGTCTTATTTATTTAACACCACATGCATCTACGAGTATATAATCAAAGACAACTTTTCTGTGATTATATATGCATCGCAGCAGTTTTTTTGTAGTTATCTGTGTTACATTATGCTTTGCAGATGTTGATTTGTGTTTCCTATCTTTAGTTTTCCTTTTTCTTTTGTACGCGTTACATGATTTTTTCTCTTCCTACAGTAGTGCTCGCAAATGTGGAAGAGATTCTGTAAATGTAAACGGAAGGGGGATGGGGGAAATATATATAACTATTTAAGATGGTTCTTGTGAGTTGTCCAAAACTGCTTTCCGGCTCATGTATTTGGAAGTGTCTCCGTTTTATATTCTAGTTTGTTTCAGAGAAAACGAAACACACATATTTATTGAATTGGTATTAATTTGAATTTATTTTAAGGCCTTTAGGCAACTATAGCTCATGTCGTATGGATGATGACTGGATGAATTGGTGGAATGAAGAAATTGGGAGGAAAGAGGAGCACCTCGAAAACCCATACACACGGTGTTTGTCGATCACAAAACTCACATGGCATGAGTAGGGATCGATCCGGCGACCCCTATCACCAGAGGTGAACGCTTAACCAATTGAGTCACCGAGTCCCCGAATTGATATTAACGTCCTAAACGAGCTGATGAGCTTCTAACGACGGCATAAACAGCTTTCGGTCAAGTGTACTCGGTGTCACTGTTTTCAATGGACTCCAATGGGCAATTAACCCATGACCACGCGGTCATGTATATAGTGGTTAGCGTTCCTAGCTACGGTTTTGAGGGGTCCCGAGTTCGATTCCCGGCGCTGCCAAGAATTATTTCCAAGGCCTGTAGGTCTGGAACGGTGCCCATCCAGCATTGTGATACAATTGGGGAACTGCTAGAATAAAAGATAGTGGCGATCACAGTGAGAGCTTAGGTTCTTCTCTCCCAATCTAGTCAGCGTGGGAATAGTAGACCAATCTTCCTCTGGAGAGAGGCCTCATCCAGTAGTGCATTGAATATGGCTCTTAATTATTATTATTATTATTATTATTATTATTATCATATGAAAGTCGGGACCGGAACGGGAAATGTTTTCCTTATTCTCTTCCCGTAATTTCGGGTTCCCGTACTGATTTGCCACGCGTTAGTTAAAGAACATAATGCAAGAATATTAACTCTTACAAAATTAAGGAGGGCTGAATCTTAATCAGGCACACAAAAGTGTACAAAGTTTCATGTGGGTTGGACATTGGATGGATTAAAAACTGATTGTGGATGGATACAGACTGGGCCGGCAATGCCGGCTACCTAATAAATTTCTAGTCTTTTAGTGATAAAGCGCTGTGTATTTTTGTTTGGTTTCTTGTGTTTGGAGTTTTGTTGTTTCATTTTTTTCCATTCAGAATAATGTTTTTTATACAGTCCTTGTTTTAAAAATAATCCTGATTTAATACTTTTTTGTTTTCATTTGTACAAAGGATTTTAGAAACATGATGCAGACTACTTCGCCCAATGCCAATGATAAAATATAATATTTGTTGACGAGTTAAAATAGAATTATTATTATTATTATTTTGTTTTATATATTCTATTTATAGCTGGACACGTCCTAACTTTAAACTACCTCTCGGCGCCGGTGTACCAGGAAAATCTTACCCTACCATGTTTCTTACCCCACTCGTCAAATTTCACTAGGAAAATATTACCCCACCTAAAAACATAGGAAAAACAAACCTTGTCGGCTTTAATAATTTACAAAGGAACAAGATGTGATTTTTCGATATGTAGCTACTATTAGCAATTAACATTATTGGGATTGTTTTTGTAACGAGAAATTTTCAGCAATACTTGCTTGATTGTTCGAGCTCAGATGGTATAAAAAACACACTCACTCGCAATATTGCTTGAACATGAACAAATTATTATTATTATTAAAAGAACTGACTTCTGAATAATCAGGGCTTACATACATCATTCATTTCGCGACATGGACTGCCAAAAATAAATAAATAAAATAAAATATAGGCGTGCCCTCGTTCGTATGCGCGGTCAACTGTACCGCATGTTAACTTCGCATAGTACTGTAACCATAAATTATTAATTTACGTTAGTGTTTAAAAACCGAGGCGCGGTAGCTAAGTGGTAGAGCGTTGGCGTGACATTCCCAGCGGCCAACCATCTTGTCTGAGCTTTTCCAGGATTTTTCCTCAGTCACACTAGGTAAATGCCGGGATGGTACCTTCAACTTAGGCCCTGGCCGACATCTTCCCGCATCCTTACATGTGATAAACCTCTTCGAATGCGTATTTCAACTCTACTCCTTCAACTCAACTCTACATTCAGGACTTGGGAAAAAAAACAATATTGGAAATTCTGTGGGAGATTAAAGTCATAAACTTGTAGTTCTCACGATTTATAAAGAAGGGACAGTATAATAAAAACAGCCAGAAGGTTCCAGGGCAGTGATTGCAGGCTGTTCCAGAATCGACGTTTATTTTGCTGGTTAATATTACGGTCTACGTTAATAAACAAAGATAGGTGAAGATGCTATTTGCAAGCACTTTAATCCCTGAGTAATATATTGAGCATAATAATAATACTAATACTAATTGTTAGTATTATTACTAAATACCAATTAATACTAATTATTATTATTATTAATAATAATAATTATTATTATTAAACTAATAGAGTTAAGTACATATTCAGGATTGGGATAAGACCCCGCCCTTAAAGTTCAGAAGTTTATGGAGAATTAGTATCATTTTTATCTGCAATTAAATATGTATACTAGATTCTTGTCTAACCAAATTTGACGGGACCAAGGGTGATTCGGTTAAACCGAAACCAGTGATTTTACAAACTGCAGTTTAGTACTGGGCTACACGTTAAAAGAAAAATCTTTATTTTAAAGTAAACTAAAGTATTTTCCAAACCCAGGCTTACTACTTTGAATTCTGAATTTAATTTTAAGACCTTTAGGCATCTTTGTCTCAGGCCGGATCAATGATGATAGAATAAATTGGTGGAATGAAGAAAGTTGGAAGAAACGAGAAAACCATGAAAAAACGCACGCACACGGTGTTTGTCCACCACAAAGCCCAGATGGTATGAGCAGAGATTCATCCGAAGACCCTAGCACTAGAGGTGAGCGCTCTACCAATTGAGCCAGCGCGGCCCCACGGGCTTACAACTGTAACGTAGATTACATTACAGTACACTTTACTATGTTTACATAGAATCAAAAAAGCTTAAGAATGGTTAAAATTATACAGAACGTACTGTATACGTTCAATTACATTTTGTTCGTACATCCATACATACGCGTAGAAATGAGAAAAATATTATTTTTCTAGGGAAATTTGACCCCCCTGTCGTCACCCAAATCCTTGAATAATGTTAATTGCTAGTAGTAACTATATATCGAAAAATCACAAGGTTTTATTTTTTTTGCTATGCTTTTAGGTGGGGTAATATTTTCCTAGTGAAATTTGACGTGCGGGGTAAGAAACATAGTAGGGTAAGATTTTCCTGCTACACCGGCGTAGTGTGCAAACGCACTAAGGCTCGAACATCATAAACCTTGCCACCTCGTGCCAACTTCCAGTGTTGCTCTTACACATGCTGTCACCATTCATCAAAGAACTTCGCTCATCCATTCTCCATTTCACCACTTTTTAGGGTTGAGTCAGTGTTCGATTTGTGTAATTTTCAGAGAGGGGGAAGAATTAGTGAGATATGTAATTAACGAACAAAATTATTTGATTAAACGACATTCTAGGACTAAAGCTCATGCGCATGGGAAACGAATGAAAGGAAAATGCGCAAGAAAATTGCGTGCAGTAATCCAATGAGTTTGTTTTTATGGTGAACATACATGATTGGTTGAAGGGTTATATTGTGATAGCAGTTGAAGTGGAAGGAAGTCAGTTTGTGAGAAGATAGCCATGGCATCATTTGCAGAGATTGACGAGAGTGCCTTAGTTACAGCGGCAGCAGAAGTCGAGGCCTCTGTGAAACCTACTATTTCATCGTGTAAGTGTACTTCCCGATGGATCGACGAAGCATGCATTTGGCGTGCTATTAACGATTGGACTCCCGGCAACCATCTTATATGCTGGGGATGTTTTAAGGGAAAAGGTAGTCAACGTGATCATGCTTGCATGGGTATGGATGGATTTTCGTTTATTCCAATTCCCTGGGAGGAAACACAATCATCGTTAAACAACAAAGCAGCAGATATTTTGAAGAATCCGGAAACTCAACAGAAGATGTTTGCTGTGTACTTGGAATCTCATCCTGATGGTGTGAACCTTGCAAAAAATTTGGATTGAGCATTACAGCATTTGATGAAAACTTGTGTTTGGAAGTTGAAAGAAGCATTGCTGGAAAAAGATTGCCACTCGTCGCCATATTGCTAAGAGACAGTGTTTGTGAAGTGACATTGAACTGTGTAGTGGACATTATATTCATTGGAACTATAATTATTGGACTTATATTTATTGGAACTGTGTAGTGGACCATTTTATTTACTGGAACTGTGTAGTGGACATTGTGTTTTTTTAGTGGATATTATGGCTCAGTGTACATACTGTATTGGAGAATATATTTTGGACAAGTGTGTGTTGAACACCGTAAGTACTTATTTACAAAATAATCCTATTGAATGCGCTGAGTGTAATTTACATCAACCCCATAATTGCATGTACGTTTGGAATACCGGATTTGTTATTGCAAACTATATTCAAAGTCATTTGAACGATCCAGAACTTTTCAAAGACTATTATGAACTTTTTGTACAGCAGGGTCATTCACATATTTTAAAAACTACCTTGTTTAATGTTATTTGTCAATTTATTCGAGACCCTAAATGCATTGCACAAGTTATACCTGTAATTGTAAAACAAAACAAAACTCTGACTAGTTCACGCGTACTTAGTGCAAGACAGTACATCATTGACTTTCAAGGGTTTAAGATTTCCCCTAAGGAATACATTATTAGAGAATTTTGTTTAGTTGCATGTGATGCCACCTTGATATTTCATAGTCTTTTGAAATTACCTTGCGAACGTTGTGATTTAGCTGCTACATATCAAACACAAGTAGATTGGCTCACACATCATTTGCATGGTTACAGTGGAATACGGCCAATGGATATAGTGTATCCCACATTCGCCATATATTGTCACAATGTTGTGATATGGGGTCCATCTTTTATTGTAAGGGTCATGAAAAGATGGTGTTGTTGGAAAAAGTATTTCAACTGAAAAATATTGTAAATTTAGAAGACCAAGGATGTCCTGCCTTACGTGCACTGAATTTCAAAGTGGACATTTTAAAATGTACGTATCATGAACCGGTGAAAGAATATGCATGTGCTTTGCGGAATTGCATACAGTTACAATACTGGCTAAAACTTCAAACATTAAAAGTCGTTGACGGAATATCCACAATCAAATTGTAACTTGAAAAGATAATAAATCTATTGTACCAGAATGTGTATTTGTTTATTTCATGAAATGAAATTCAAACGATTAAGAGGTAAAAGGTTTTTATTACATCTAAACTACTCTACTACATGGATTATACAATTGTTCTTTAATAAGTTACATATGATAAATATTTAAAAAAAAACTATTTACATTTTTTGTTTGCTTTCAACATTTTGTTGACCAAGTTCAGTACCAGTTGATCATTTCGTTGTAAGTTGGTTTTTGAAAATTTTGAAAAGATATTTACATTTCTAACTTTATAATAAATATATATGATACAGAATAAACCACATAGAACGGAATTGTCAGCTTGGTATTGAACTTTATTTACATGATAAATTGAAGAATTACGTTGAAGAAATTGTACTATTGGTTTTGGTGGATTGCGGCCGAGACTATCAAAATAAAAGGCGCGACGATTTTTATTAATGTAGATACATGTCCAGTCTGTTCCTTGCTGATATGACGGACTTAAATTAATGATTATTGCAGCAGGTGCCTTCACTATTATGGGTAAGTGATTTAATGCATATATGCCAGTCAATATGGAACTTGTAACACAGTCATGTAACACAACACTTAACATTTGATCGCTCCACATAGTCACTTTGAATTACAGTCTACATCATCATATTCAAGTACACTGGAACTTGGAGTAATGGGGGTTGGATTATATATGCTTTTTGGTTCATGGCTTACATATCTTGACAAATCATGGTAGGTGAGAAATTTACTATAACATTGCGCTTCATAAAATGCACATCGGAACGTATGGAACTGATGTTGGTAATGACCACAATGACTTGCAGGAAAAAGTAATTTATTTGATTTTGGACAGTTCAAATGTTCTAGATTTAATACACTTCGTCCCAGGAGTCGTTCCAAAAACTGTTGTCTGTGGCGACCATGGACGTAGAGAACATCAATATGTTTTGTATAGTTTACAAGGACTTGTTGCAAATTGTCGTATGCTACGTCGCCTTCTGACCATTGTAGTCCATAGATGTTTGTGGACAGGTACTCGTTGTCCAATTGAAGTGTTAGTGGTAAGTCTTCACTGCTAAACGGTTGTTTAAAAATCCAAGTATGTGCGGTATTGAGATCAGGATTGACAACGGCCAACTCCTTAACGATAAGGTCATCGTCACCAGCTTGATCAAACGCTAAAAAGTGGATGATTGCCCTCATACTGTTGTTATTACACTGATGTAAACAGGAATTTACTTTCACCTTATGTACATATTTTGAGACAGAGTGCCAACTACTTAAACAATAATAATAACGACACAAAATTTATGATATTCAACGCCGAATTGATCAATTATACCATATTATTCGTATAAACGTTTCGGTCTTTATCTATCTGAATTAATGAATCAAATTGTGCATACACCACACAAGTAATGGAATGTTGAAGATTTTGGCTGAACCCCATTTTAATATTTACAGGTGAATCTTTGACGACATCCCATGTAGAATCGTCTAATGTATTAGTAGGCGACAAAATAAATGCATACAACGTATAGCCATTAGGATATTCTTCAGGTGAAATGGTATGTCCTGCATTTTGATGAAATATACTAGTCCCGGAAATTAAAGTATGGTAACTCGGAATAAACAAATTGTTTGCAAAATCAGGAGTCAAGGGAGTAGGTGGATAAAATTTAGAACCAACCTGCACTTGAAGTTTGTTGAGATTAAAATGTTGAAATTGGAAAGGATTTTCATTATATTGTCCATTAAAGGCAGTATTTGAAACAAAACCAATAACAAGACCTTTAGGTACTTTTCCTAAAAATAAAT
>JAGDQP010019440.1:21118-34863 GCA_022664845.1 Lepisma saccharinum
AGAGATAATCTTTTCGGATTGAATTTCAGTCTTCTGAGTTAAAATCTCTGACGAAATTCTTGCTTCACTTTCTAATATGCTACTTGAATGAATAACTCTAGCTTCCGCAACATAATGCTGAACTGGAACCTGTGTTTCAACTTCACTCTTTCTATCCATTCTTTCAAACATAAGCTTCTTTGATTCAACACTAGATATTTGATGATCAGGCACAACAGGTAGTGCTATTTCAGTTTGTGTTTCTGTTTTACTTCTATCTGTAGCCTCGACCAAGTGCTTTGTTGAAGCAACTGTTGATTCATTGTCCGATATAATTTTAGGTGTAATCTCAACGAATTCTTCCTTCTTAGTTTCCTTTTCTGTGGCTTCGAATACCAATTTCTTTGATTCGATTGTTGTAGATGCAGTATCAGTTACAAGTTTTGTCTGCACTTCTAATTCTTGTTGTGGAGGAGGCCACACTTTATCGACACTTATTTTAGATGACCAAAGGACGCTCTTTTGCTTTTCTACTTGAGGTTCGGATGTAGGTGGCCATATCTTTTTAACAGAAGAGTCATGACTTTTATGTGCCCAAATTTTATCCATAGCTAAACCTTCAGCTGATGGTTTCGGGGATGCTGCTCTTCTTGTTATATCTGTTGGAAGCCTTACTATTTCTGGCTCAGGTGTTTTGCGAGCAGCCCATAGTTTTTCCATTTCCAGCGCTTCTGCCGAAGGCAGTGATGTGGTAACATCTTTCTTCACACTTGTAACTAAAGGTCTTGGAGATGCTGCACGCTTTATAGGTTCTGATGATGGTTGAAGTGTTATTTCGAGTTCAGCTGCTTTGCGAGCTGCCCATAGTTTTTCCATTTCCAGCGCTTCTGCCGAAGGCAGTGATGTGGTAACATCTTTCTTCACACTTGTAACTAAAGGTCTTGGAGATGCTGCACGCTTTATAGGTTCTGATGATGGTTGAAGTGTTATTTCGAGTTCAGCTGCTTTGCGAGCTGCCCATAACTTTTCCATAGCTAAGCCTTCTTGGGAGGGTTTTGGAGATGCTGCTCTCTTTATACTTTCAAACTCTTTGAGTTTGGAAGTAGTGCTAAACTCTTCAGTTGATAAAATTTCTATAGATGGTCTTGGAGATTCTGGTCTTTTCGGGATCTCTTGTTGTAGGAATATTATTTCTGGTTCGGGTGCTTTATGGGGTGTCCACAACTTTTCCATTGCAACACCTTCAGCACTTGGAGGCAATGTTCCTGGTGTTACAGGTCGTGCTATAGGAGCTCTAGAAACTGTAGTTCTGTCATCCGAACCTTCCACCTTAACCACTTTCTTAACGCACATCTCCTCCACTATTTCCTTTTTAATGGTATTTTCTAAAACTGCTTCTTCTTTCTCTACTTTCCGCTCCTCAGTTACAGGAGGCCAAATGCATGTCATTTTCTGGATCTCCGTCCTTTGCTCTTCTTTCTGAACTATTTTATCAACTTCTTCCTGTTTCGGAGGAGGCCATTTTCCTATTTGTCGGGATGGCGGTGTAAATGTTTTTATCACCGTGAGTTGACCATCAGCATCTGAACCAGGAAGGGGTTTCTCTACACTTGATACAATCCTTTCGGTCTCAGAAGGAACTGAGGCTTCCTTCAATTCTATAACGTCCTTCTGAAAAGAAAGAGAGACATCCCTATTAAGGTCAGTCGTCCATTCAGATTTTGATTTTTCCTCATGACTAGTTTCAACTTCAAAAATTTTCTTTCCTTCAAATGTTAGAGGAACATCTGAGGTTTTTTCAGAAGGTATTGGTGGTGTAAATGCTGATGTAGGAGTAAAGGGAAAGGGTTCCAAGTCTGGAAAGGGGGTGAACGTGGATTCCTCTCTGACTATTTTCTTTATAGAAGAAATACCGCTAGCTTGTGAAGTCTCTTCTTTCTGAATTTCTATGGGTTTTGGGGGTGGAAAGATTCTGACAGCCCCAGATGGAATATCTAGTGGAGAAAGAGCTTTCTGAGCCTCTTCTAACTTTTTTACTTTGTCAGCTACATCTTCCTTAACTTTTATCAGAACTTCAGGCTTAGGAATATAACCAATTTCAGGAGGAGGGCCTGGCTCAAGATGGAAATCCTCTAACAAAGAAGACGACACCTTCTCAAATTTTGTTACAGACTTTTGGATGTGAGTACGAACTTCTGTAGATTTAATTTCTTCTATTCGAGTTTTTTCCTTCTTAATAATTTCTGGAGGTGGTGTTGCCTCTACCTTTATTGGAATCACGTGTACTTCAGGTTCTCTCGGCTTTTCTTCAACTTCTTGAGTTTTCGGCTCTTCTGGAAGAACTTTCACTGGTATGTGAATTTCTTTTGGAACATCTTTCTCCTTCGTCACAATGCTTTCTTCGATGGTTTCTTCTACATCAACAGACTGCTCGTCCGTAGTTTGTTCTTTTAATTTCTGCACCTCTTCCTTAACCAGAGGAAACTTAATATCTGGTGCATAGATTTGAAGTTTAATTGGAACGATTGGTTCTTCATACACTTCAACAGCTTCAAACGATTCCGGTTCTGGAATTCGAATATCATGAACCCTATCCTGAATTACCTGAATATGTTCTTGTTCACCAAATACAAGAGGTTTTCGTTCAATTTCAGGTTGTGCTTCAACTTTGGGTGTAACTTCAACATCAGGCTTTACTTCAGATTTAACTTCATGTTTCTCAACATCGTCCATTTCAAGCTCGTGAAGAAAACTTAAGATATCTTCCCTGTCAATTCTTGTTTCGGATTTTGCCTCCTTTATTTCTTTAACGAATTCCTCTTCTTTTACTTCCTCGTCGATTTCTGGCGCGATGACGTCTTCATCAAGTTTTATGGGTATTTCAACCACTTCATGTTTTTCTTCTTGTTCAATGTGCTCCTCCTCCTCCTCTTCTAACAATTCATCGTCTGAGGGAACAGGAGTAGGTGGTCTACGTGGAATTGGTGTTGATGGACGATCAACAATTTCTTCGTTTTCAGAATCTTCCTTGAATGAAACATGTTTCTCCAATTTCCTAACTGAAGTAGTCTCCTCTGTAGATGGTTCAGTTGTTAACGGTCGTTCTATTGAAACTGGTGTTCCAACGCGCTCAATTGTGTACTCTGATTTTGTTTCCGTAGTAACTGAAACGTGTTTTTCTGTCTTTGTAATTCGAACTGATTCTTCTTGGACTGGCAACGGTGATGGTGCTCTACGGGGTACTGGTGTTGGAATTCGTTCAATTTGTTGCTCTGATGTGGTTTCTGTTCGAACCGAAGTATGTTTTTCAGTTTTGCGAAAACCTGTGTCCTCGTCTTCCATTGGAGGAATTGGCGAAGGCGTTCTCATTGTTGGAGCTTCCACTGATATTTTTTCAGTTGTAGGTTCTGGTTCACATTTGATAGAAATTGGTGTTGGGATACGTTCGACCTGATGTTCTGATGTTGTCTCAGTATGAAGAGAAGTATGTTTTTCTGTTTTACGAAAACCAATATCTTTCTCTTCGAGTAGAGGAACAGGGGAAGGCACCCGAGGTTGTGTTGGAAGTGGGATTTTTTCGATTGTGTGTTCTGTTTCGGTTTTAATAGAGGTATGTTTCTCTGACGTTTTGCTGGGACTGGGAGAATGTGGCCGTTGTGGTGTTGGTGTAGGGATCCGTTCAAACTGGTGCTCTTCTTCAGTTTTCTTGTCAGAAGTTTTAATAATCTCAGGTTTTAATAAAACCTCTTCAGTCTTTTCAGGAGGCACTGGAGATGGTGTAGGAACTGGTGATGGTGTAGGAACTGGTGTTGGTATACACTCGATAGTGCTTTCAGATGTAATTTCTGATGTTTTTGAAACATATTTTTGCGTTGTTCTTATTGGAAATTGTTCTTCTTCTGAAGTAGGTTTTAATTCATATTTCTCTTTCACGAGCACTGAATCCTCTACTTCAGAAGAGGTTGTGTCCTCGGTTTTAGGAGGAACTGGAGAAGGCACTTTCTCTATTGTTGGAGAAGGAACACGTTCAGGCGCTGGTATAGAAATACTTTCTGGTGTTGGCGTTCTAGGTGGAGGCACGATTGGAGAAGCAATCCGCTCTGTGAGAAATACTGGAGGTGGTTCCGTAGTTTCATCTGTTTTAATTTCAACATGCTCTTCAATTTTGGATACTTCTTCATGTTTCGTTGATATGGGTGAAGGTACCGGAGGAATTATGATCGATGTTGACTCCGCAAAAGGTTCAGATTCCATACCCATCTTTACAGTAATATGTTTCTCGGTTTTGGTAGTTTCTTTTATTTCTTTATGAATAAATGACTTAGTAATAGAGGAATCACTATGGTAAGGGGAAGTGGGTCTTGCAGGTTCCAGAGCAACAGGTATTGGAAGTTTGGTCTCTTCAAGGAGAGGTATTGTTGCCTCAATCGGTTTGGCCACTGTGGGTGGTTCCTTTCCAATTGGGGCTTCTTCCTTTGCTAGCTTGAATAGCTGTTGTTGTTCATGTGTCTGTTCAGCAAAATGATCAAAAAAGAGAAGAACCAACACATTAATAGAATAAGAAATAGTATTATCGTCGAAACTTTAATTTATTGTAAAAAAAATAATATACACATTTCAAATATCTACTTTTCATTATGACAATGGTAACTATAAACTTCGCACAATAGTTACGTCTACTGAACTTCTACCTGAAAACGTGAGAATGTTGAGAATTGTAATATGCAAGAAGAAATCAAGACTACTACGTGTACAACAGTTTACAAATAAACTTTTTATCATAAATCTATACTGATACAATTATATCAAGTTATCTATCAATATAAGAATATCTACGTTTGTTCAATTGCATAACTACAATAACATTTTTTAATATATAGAATATCCACTAGAAGAAAATCATTCTTCGTACTGATCTTCTGTTAGTTCGATTTCCTTTTTTAAGAATAAAGTAATCATTTAGAGATGCCATTAGTTTACTTTTGCATAATTAATAAAAATTACTTCGGTGCCTACGAAATATATGTAATCAAAATTAACATCGTACAAATTACTAGAAATACTATCGCTTTGGATAAGTAGCGATTAATCAATTACACCTAAACGTTTTAATGCATATAGTAAGTTCTAATGTTTTCTATATATATATATAAATATATATATAATCAAAATGACTATTGGAAAGATAACTTATGAATATAATAAATAAATTTATTCAAGATCTCGTGAACTGCCTTTAAAACTAACAAAAATGTTGTTTAGTGACTATCTTACTTTTAAGAAGACAAAACTTTTAAGTTCATCTAGATTCTCGTTTCCTGTTTTGAAAGATTTACTTTTTCCAATAAATATGCTTAATATGAATGACGAAAATATTTATTTTACTGTATCACGATCCACCTCTATTGCTTTCAAATTATTATTTATATATGTGTTCCTTGTTTTTAATTAATTTCATAAGGGCGAAAGGTTAAGAAAGTGATAACACGTTTATGTTGAATCGAATTCATCTTCTGTTCCAGTTTATAAACTTTTAGTAATTAAGATAAAATTTTATTGCTCAATCTCTGATATTGTGTAATATTTCTCCCATTGTCACTTGTGAACTTGACAAATATTCCATAGAGAAACACTCATATAAACTACAAAAATTCTTCTAGTGGAAACATTAACTTTGTATAACGTTTTAGTTCTGAGTTACAACTACGATAACTTTTATAATTATTTCTACATGACATTAACTAATGATTTGAATATCTTGAAATTAAAACCTGTTGATATTCACATTAGTTTATACTTCTACTTCAATTTAATGCAGTTTATAATTTACAAGTAAGATATATCTAAGTACGTCTCTGACGTTTCCGAGGATGCACTAATTACATACCTCTTTCTTTTCCTCTTGTAAATCCTCTAGGACAATTTTCTGGATTCCTATTGTTGTTTCTGGCGCAGGTTCTATCACAACAAAATCCGCTATGCACTGAGCCTCTCCAGCAGGATTTACAGCTTTCACCATAAACTTTCCAGAATGTTCAAATTCAGCTAAAGCAAATAGGAAAATAAAATTAGGTCATACCTTAAACAAACAAAAACTGAGTGTATTTTCATTAACTATTGGAAAATTTTAACAAAAATCGAAAGTACATAACAAATTAATAAATCCACCTAAATTTAAAAAAAAAACTCTCTTTATTTATTATATTTGGAAACTTTATTCTAAATTCCCTTTTACTGAGCAATTACACAAAATTATATTTCTCGGGTTCTAGCTTTAGACATTGTCAATGAAATGAAAATTTGAAAAACTGGTTTTCTTAATTATATATAAAGTTTCCATTTTAACATGCTGTTGACGCAGTAAAGGTAAACTGGGATGAGTATAATCAAGAAAATTTGGCATCGGGGTTGAATCTCAGGATGATTACGACATAGGAGTTCTGTGCAAATGTTTAAGGTGAATATGTAGAAAAGGGGCGTTTTCACAAAACTCGGCATCTGAATTTGTGTCGATATTCAATTTTTAACATACCCTAATGTTGAAAATTAACCGTCGCCGTGACCGGGACTCGAACTCGGATCTCCCACTTGCCAGCTAGATATGCTAACCATTACACAACCATAGCATCCCGGTCACGGCAAGTGTCAATTTTTATGTGTTAATTTTCAGCATTAACCATACACAAGGTTATTTGTGAAAAAAGTAATAATTATCCTAAGTAATAAAAGTATCCTAATGTTATTGGGCCAGGAGAATCGAATGGCGCTATCAGAATTCAGCTAAACTTGATAAATACATCAGTAAATAGATGAAGAAATATGGGATTATATCGTGTCTATATGGAAGCTAAAAAAACCTCCTGAAAAACAGGTTTTTGTAGATAACGAATTTTGTGAAAACGCTCCTCAAATAGTACAATAAAAAGACACAAGAAATTTAGACCATAAACCTGCAAAAAAAGAAATGTTACAAAATATGACATACAATTCACTAATGGGTTTTGAAAGAAGTTAGATTTAATAAGATATCATAACTGTGACAGGTTTCGCGTCTTCATCATGTTTTTCTTAGCATAAAGAAAAAAATCTACTTGTGACGCCTGTTGAACAGGGTATTCTAGATTAAATGGATAATTGTTAACTTTCGACATAGTCCAAAAGATGTGAAAATTAGTACACGATGTCATTCCATTGCTCTTATAGGTCGTAACACAGCAAATTGTGAAGACCAACAACCAAGAGAGTAGAAAGTCACTGATGACTTAAGAGACTGAATAATGGAAAAATAAATAGTCTTTCCAAGTTTCTTTCCTACTGAATAGAGGAAAATAAATAGGTTTTCCAAGTTTATTTTCTTTCTCCTGAAAAAACTTCCTTTTAGGCTCTATTTTGTCCTGCACTCATCAAAAGCAGTATCAAACAAGATTAAAAAGCTATATCTTGGAAAACAAATTTCGAAACAATCCTTTCGAAGTTAATTTAAAATCGTGCAAAAGAATAATAAGACAAAATTAAACATACTTCCAAAACCAACACATTTATTGATACGATACTACATAAAAGATAAAAGACAATCCTTTAAGAAGAGAGAAACGTCTACAACCACGTACTTACACTCTTTCAGACTTATATTCTGTTGCTGAGAGAATGAATTTATCGATAGAATTTTTTAAAATTTTATTTATGGCTTTTAGACATCTAAGGCTCAGGCCGAAATTCGTCAATCTTATCAACATATAGGAGGGTAAGGATAGTAAGAAGTAAGGATAAGTGAGAAATTTAATTTCTTTAAGCTTACATTTATGGACCAGACAGGTAGCAATGGCCTAAGCCCGTCACATGCCTAAGCCCGTCACATGTCGGCGAGCGGAGGAGGTCGATGTACACTCACATTCTTAAAAATGTTTTTTTTTAAGCTCGACATTTCAGAAATCTGACAACACCAAACTCATATAATACGTTGAAAGCACAACATATGAAACATTAATTTCAAGTCTACATCAAATATCAGTTTGTTATTGTCGTATTATACAACCTGTTGGACTTAGGAAATGCTCCCATCGGTAATTTTCCATGAAACTGAGTGTACCATATACGTTCGCCTGATGGGAACTTAGGAAGATCCTGAAAAACTCATTATGGCTAGCAGAAGGACCCCAATCTTTGTGCCTCTCCTATGTCGATCAGAAGTCCACGACTGCAACAATTAGATCACGGGGTCTGGGTAAATTTGGTTGTTTATTCAATTCTAAGGAAATACTCTTATATTATTATGCAACTGCAACGCAACAAGTAAATATCATCTCAAAGAAATTACAGAGGGAATAACAAAAGAGAAATGACATGAAGATGATAGTATGGAAGAGTTTTTTTAAACAAAAGTATTTGATGAGTTGTATTTATATTTATTGCTATCTTATGTTGTGTGTTCCTCGTAATAGAATTCTAATGATAAATTGTATTATGATACTGTACATATTGCAATTCTTATATGATTTGAATTTTATTTATGACATTTATACATCTCAGGCTCAGGCCGGAATAGGTTGGGGAGAGGATATTAAAAGGTAGTCGTCCAGGGTCTAGTTTGAATTAAGTTTGAATAGATCCCGGCATTCTTAAAATATGTAATTTGTGCGTGTTTTACATATTCTATACCAGAGTGCTCTTGAACGAGAATCTTGTCCACCGAATGAGAATAAATTATATAGTCGTTCATTTTAATTCTGCAATAAAGTATGAGCTCTCTTGGGAAATTAAAAACAAAAAAACTTGAGCCATTTTAGTAACTGTTGACTTCGGTCCGTCCCAATTATATAAGTACAATATATTTTTAATGCACAAACATCTATGTTCTAGTCGTGATTAGTTTATCTATTAAACATTTTAAAATAATATTAGCAACTGTACTCTAGTATGTCCTTGAAGTGTAATAAACGACGTACGATCGCTCAGCATGAGAGGCCTAGGTTGTTGGTGACGCACTATCGCTAAATTCTAAAAGTAGAAGGTGAGACAATAAGTGGAAGACCCTGCCACCTTGTTTTTCTATTGCTGAATTACTGGTAGCCTCTTTTTTCTTTTCTTTTTATCCTTTAAAGCCCAAGAGCATAACAGAGTGTAATTTGCAATTGTAACTTTAATCATTTCCACGTGACTCTGTAAGATATAATTGGTTATAGCAGTTTCCAGTTAATCTCTTTTGGTCCTTTAGTAGCCTACTTACAGATATACGACAATAATTGTATATGCAACGTATTGCTTGCCTTAAGAGCTTTACAACGATATATCATTCCCTACCTCGCTATTTAACGAAATTATGTTTATCACTCTGGGTCGTCCTTGGCGCGCGATGGCCACATTGTATTTTATAAGTTAGCGCAAATTCCATTCGGATATATTAATTAACTTTCGAGTTATTTGGGTGGGGCTGGAAGATGGAATGTTGGGACACCCTTTGTACAGCTTACCCTTATCTATGATCAAGGTAGAACAACTCCCTTGTGACTTGATCCTAAATCCACTTTCTGGTCCTAACTGAACACCGTCCTTATACCATGTGATTTCGGGTGTAGGAGTCCCAGTTACTTCAACCTCCATAAATACACGGTTTCCTTTATTTACCACCTGTGCCTGCAGTCGTTTTCCAAAAACTGGTGGGAACATAGTTTCTGAAAATTAAAACATATCCAAGTTAAGACACGTTTCCAACACTGTAACATACAGAAAATTACTATACTGGTTGAAGTGCTACGAGAAAATATTAATTTGTTAAACAAATTTAGAGAAACAGAAAGAACGCAAAGACCAATTATTTATTGGTCTGGTCTATTGGGCTAACACAGTAGAAATGTGCTTGGTAATAATCGGAAATATTCCGAAGTGAAATTGTATTTGATCATCCTTTCCATAAATTATCTCCATACTCAACTCAATTCAATCTGGTGAGTGCAGATATAGTAATTTAAGAAAATAACAATTCATTCCTTTATCTTTTCCTTTTGATAAGAAACAAAATATCTTCATATTATGCAAACATATGTTGAGATCCCAGATTACCAATAAAATACAATTCAAATAAAACAAATTAAGAACCTGTGAAAAAGCTTTCAAACTTTTTCAGAACACAGTACATATATAAATAAAATAAGTCAATTACTGCCCCATTAATTCTTAAGTTACTTTATATGTTAGAAAGAGAAACATTGTGGAAACACTGTGAACAGTACCTTTTCAACTCGCTTGAATCAGAAAGTAATTTCAGAACAAATTATCTAGCATACTTTTTCAGACCAACTCCTTCCTATTCTCTGAAGTAGACAGGTTACAAAGCTCACAGCTGTTTTTAAAATATATTATTTCTCTATCATAGTATTTCATCACTATAGAAATACCGAAAAAAAAAATAAGGTTTGGGCTGCGTTTCATACAGCTTTTCTTGCAACCATCGAAATATTTAATACTATCTCCTATGCCTGGCGCTCTGAGGTGCACTCAGCCTCCCATCAAATTGAGTACCAGAGTGTCCTTAATTGGGAGGTAAAAACGGTCGAGCGTGGGACTGACCACACCATCTCATTTCGCCGGCCGGGTGGCCGAGCGGTCTGCGGCGGTAGACCATCGGCTCGAAGGTCCCGGGTTCGAGTCCCGGCAGGGGCATGGGTGTTGATTTTAACAGCTAAAGGGCGAATCGTGACGGACCGAAGTCCAAAGTTACTAGACTGGCCCATATAAAAAAATAAAGTTTATAAAAAGTTTACCATTTTATTTCGTGCCGACCTCTAGATCCCCCATGCGCCGTTCACACTGCGTGCGCATCGTACAGGGATACTTTTATCTTTTTTAACCTTTTTAATTCCGTTACAATACACTAGATGCACTTTGCATAATGCGGACTAGGAGATCGGAATCCTGGAGAGAGGGTGCCTAATATGAGGATGTCTTGATTGACTTGAGCTTGAAAGAAAATTTTATAATTAATCTTGAAACAAATTTATACACGTTTTCACACCGATACTCATTCATTTTCAAGTGAATTGCTTTGGCAAACTCGTCGTGTTGTAATCAGTAACCATTTTGAAGGTTTGCAAATCTGGGCAGGGCAAATCTGCAACTTGATGTAAATTTATATAGCTATGTAAGATACAGCTATGCAAATTATATACATACTTTTAACCACCAAATCGGCTGTGCTGCTTGCTGTCCCAACTGAATTTACTGCTTTACAAGTGTAACGTCCTGCATCTTTAACTGCTACACTACTCAGCTCCAGTTTCACTCTCTTATTTATGAAACTTATATTAAGACCCTCTCTTGGTGACAAATCGACTCCATTCTTAAGCCAAGTTAAAGTTGGCTCAGGGAAACCTGAAACAAGGTAAAAGTAAATAGCACATCAATAAATATACAGTTAGGTTTGCCTCTATGCGAAATAAATTATTTTTCATTAAAACGATCCAATATTTGTTTATAAATGCTGTTGTGTTATAGATTTATTAGATTTATATTTGTTATAGATTTAAAATTTGTGTGAAAATATACAAATGTTACTCTTTAAATGTGATTTTCAGTTTTACTTATGTATGTGAGTCGAGGTTGGCGTATCTACAGTATCTATAGGGCACTTCGAAAGTCCAGAATGCTATTGTCATTTTTGCATTTCAAATAGTTTACTTTATTCTGGTCGACGAAGTGCGTTTAATCATTTCAATCAGGGGCGTCGTTAAGTAGGGATAGGGGGGACACCCCCCTCAAAGTTACTAATATATCAACAAGTTGTCAAATTAGCGTAGTTGGTAATATTATTGGGTACTTGAATTCTCGCTGTTGCCAAATAGAGAGCAGCAGTTGTGCTTGATCAATCGGGCCATAAGTGACTATTGCTGTGCATGCAAGTACCGGTAGTAGGTTGTGAGAAGCAGCGTGGAACACGCAATGTCAGGTTTCGTACCAAAAAATAAAACATTTGCGGGAAGATTCTTGTTCTGCTTTCATCTCAGAAAATCTACTGCTGAAAGTCATCATTTGCTAGTGGAGGCCTGTGGAAAGCATGCTCTATCGGAAACAACTTGCTGCGATTGGTTTCGACGCTTCAAAGACAACGATTTTGACATGAAGGACAAAGAGCGCCGAAAAAGTTTGAAGCCCGCTAATTGGGGGCATTACTGGAAGAGGAATCGTGTCAAACGCTCAAATAGTTGTCGGAAATACTACATGTCGATGAGCCAACTGTTATCAAACGTTTAAAAGCAATGGAAATGATCCAGAAGGGCGGAAACTGGATCCCCGATGAATTGCGGAAGGGAGACACTGCGAAACGTTCAACCATTTATGAAGTGCTGCTGCAATGACAAAAACGGAAGTCGTTTTTCCATCTAATATTGTCTAGCGATGAAAAATGGATTCGTTACGACAAACATAAGGGCAGGGAGTCATGGGTGCTTCCCGACGAACCATCAACCTGAAGGCCGAAACCGGATATTCATGGAAAGAAGTTGATTTGCATTCAGTGGAATCAAGCCGGTGTTGTGCATTTTGAGCTGTTGCAACCTGGTGAAACTATCAATGTTAACGATACCGACGACAATTACTCTATTAGAAATGTTCACCCACGGACAAACGCCCTTAATACGCCACAAGAAATGACAGCGTTATTCTGCTCCATGACAAAGGTAGATCGCATGTCTCCAAACCCCTCAAGGACATCTTGGCGGAATTTGGATCGGATATCTTACTCCACCCGCCATGTTCCCCGGACATTGCTCCGCCAGATTACCATTATTATGCCGCTACAACATGGCCTTTCTAAGCAGCACTTCTGTTCTTTCGCAGATATCCAAAAATGGCTTGATCAGTGGATCGCCTCGAAAGACCCTGCATATTTTTTTATGGCAGAATCCATTTGTTACCTCTAAAATGGGAACAGGTTGTAGCTTCCAACGGGCACTACTTTGACTAGAATACCATTTACCGTTCTGTGACAATAAATGTGAGTTTATGTGGCAAAAACAGCGAGAATAAATTCAAGCACCCAATAGTTGGAAGAAGGCCATTATGTTGAATTGACTCAATTGGGTTAACATTTTCTTAGCTACCGCGTTATTTGCTGTAAATTATCAACAACAATTCGATATTTAACAATGATTACAAGGGAAACCATGAGAAAAGTATTCATGATGGTAAACGAGTGAATGTGAAAACTGTTAGTACTCCAGCGAGTCCATTTTAAGCTGCGAAGAGGCGAAAACTGAGCGAGTACGATGAAAGTAGGAAAGAGTGAATGTAAATCAGTTTCATAGTGCTTCAGATGTTCAGCCTTCTACGTCAACGTCACGTATGCTAAATGTCGGAATTGAAGATATTCCGACTTCTAATGTGGATGAAAATAATACGGAAGACGACGTATCAAGAAGCTTCCCGGTAGAAATAGTCAACGAAGAAGTAGCAGTGAATTTAGTGAATAAAGAAGCTGGTGACAATGAAATTTTTGGAAGTGAAAACAAGGATAATATAAATAGTGAACATATTTTGAATACTATAATCCCAGAGGCAGAAATAGCCGATAGCGTGTCTCATTCACGACCAGCATGCGTTGAATTTATGGGTAAAGTATATTTTTTGTTAGATAGGTACCGTGATGTAAGAGAGTTAGTTAGAAAACTTGAACAGAAAGAGGGGATAAATGAAATACTTTCTACATATGAAATATTAAGTGAACTTATATCTATAAAAAATGCGTATGAAAAAGCTGTGGACATTGGTGAGCA
>JAGDQP010019441.1:0-11100 GCA_022664845.1 Lepisma saccharinum
AAGCACTCAAAGTTAAATAAAAGTTAGAGGGTTTTAATCTTCCTACATATTTAATCAATCTTCAACATATTGGGGGCACTATTCAAAGTGATTAACTAGAAATACAAAAAACACACCGAATCAATCTGATATCGAGAGCATACGTAACTCTTTAAATGATTTAGCTTTAAATCAAAATCAAAATGAAATAAAATCGAAATTAGCTGCTCTCCAAGAAACTATTAACACGCTCCTAATATTCCAATATGTAGAAACAATAAGAAAGACAATAAGTAATATTCAAAACGTAATCGAAACCACAGAGACCCTCCCTGAAGTGATAAAAAATATTAAGGTTCAATTGTGAAAACTTGAAACCAGTATAGCATTCCTTCCAACGTTAGAAGTTATTTTACGGTATACAAGAAGTGTTGACGAGTATTCAGAATGAAGTTAAAGAAGCGATACAAGAACATTCAAAATTCATATGTTGAAAGGTTTAGGAGATACTACACTAACTCATAACACTTTCATTACTGATATTAGAAACAGATTAGTGATATAAAAACAAAATATACTTCTGTGACTAATACTCTTAATAGTCGTCAGTCTACAGAAAAGAAAACTGCATTTCATGAAGAAAGAAAAACACTTGGCACAGAGACTCCTTAGACCATTAGAATCGATTTGACCCAAAATTTCCTTAGGATTCAAGATGACGGTCACGTTTCTAAAATGGCGGCTAATATAACTGATATTGCATTTATTGACCGATTTTAATGATTGAAGTGTGCTTTTTACATGTTTTTAGGTTGCTGTTGTGGATTTTTTTATTTTACTACTTTGACTCAAAATTGTATTTAATGAAATATATATAATTTTAGGCTATGTGCACACATAATGACTTGCTTTAATCATAAATGAAACATTGTGGCAAATTTTGACGTTTATAACTTGACTTGTGAGGGACTACGAATAATTTGCTAACGATGTATATTTCTTCTAGATCAGGGCAAGAATACTTGTAGAAGAAATTAATATCAGATTATTTCTGTGTCAATTAAATTAAAATACATCTTGCAAACAAAATGTGAAATAATTGAAATATGATAGCATTTTCTTTCTGACATGCATGCGAATATATTTAGAGTTTCTCAACACCATTTGTGTCGTCACTGGTATATGTCGTACTCCGGTTAACACATCTACTTTCGCAATTTTTACAATGCAGCGTACATGGAAGTCCCACTCGGTGACACGTACATCTAAGAGAGTCACACCCTTTTTTACACTTGCAGACTTCAAGAACAGGGAACTCTTCCCAGGCTTCAGGAAAAATAGACCAAACTGGAATCCTCTTTTTATATTTCAGAAACCAACCCCATGAGCATGGAAAGTCAGGAGTAGCGTCTATACTAAATCCATTTAACCATATCTGACCTGCCTGATAAGCTGCTCGAAGAACATTCTGATGCAACGCTGCACTGGTTGGTGGCAAGAAGAGAATAAATTTGTTTTTGGCTGCGAATATTTTCTCGCTTCGTTTACCGAGAGACTCTCAGTGTGTGGGGTATACATTAGCGCTGTAAATCAGCCCAAGGTTTCGGAAACGTTTTCAGAGAAAGCGGACTGGATATAGATTCAAATGCACTTGTAGCCTCTGGGTATGAGATCGAGGTGTTCCAAGCTGATTTCTTACCCTTTGATGTGAAGAAGGAAACAGGGTCACAGCCAGTGAAAGCATGAAATCTACGGAGAGCTTCAGCTTTTTCATTTCCAAGTTTAGAAGCAATAGCATGCACTGTCGACTTTCACTATCAACACCCGTCAGCAGCCATAGTTGCTGGAGACCAAAAGCTTTCAGTTTAGAGAAAAATAACATACACAGTACGGGGACATCAGTATCAGATGACCGAACAAGGATGCAAGTTGCCCCCTTTTCAGCCATATCTCTTGCATGTGCTATGGTTCGACCATTTTCCTCATCCATATTTATGCACATCTATCCTGAAAAAGAGGTCACAGCGTTTCTCGTTGAAGTAATTTGTTCACCTATATCTGTAACAATATTGACTGTAGTTACTTCTTCAATAAACCATGTACCTAGATACGTGAAAAACTCTGCTTTATTCTCCTCATTTAACAGAAAGTCAACCAATCTCCAGGCAATCTTCCTTCTGGTAACACTTGGCGACGGAGGCCAGATCCTCAATGCTCACGCTCAGTATTTTCAAACTATCAGGGAGATAGAAGTCCCACACCAAGTCGATACGTACAGCATTGATTGAACTTGCTTGTAATATCAAATGTGATTTGAACTGTAATCTCGTTTTTTTTAAATCCTGTCGAGGACGAATGGCATGGACAAAAGCTGCGCCATCAAATATTACACCTTCAAAGCTGATTTGAGTGGTGTTGTTTCCTACCAAACTTTCAGTGCTAAATCCGCTTTTGTCTCAGTTCGCATTCGTCCATTCAGACTCAACGACGGTGATCAACTTTGGTTCTCACGATGGAAAAACATATTTAGAACTAGTTGTCGTTCACGACTTACAATAAAAAGTATTTTAAATATTTGTTGTAAGCTTCTTCTTGGTAGCATTTTGTGTGACGTTAACTTTCTTGACAGAAAATATTTTTGTATTCATTTTATGTACCGGATCATGGAGTGACTTTGAATTACTCACAAGTCTTTCTTCAATGAAGTTATTGTATATTTCTTCCCCAGCAGCTTCTTCTCTATATAGGGCTTGTTCGCCTTCTGCAGACGCAATAACACGGTTATTAAGAGATATGAGATCAGCACAGCGTTCCATAAATGAATTACCAAGTTCGAGGAAGCTCTCCTTGAGGGTGATGCTACGCTCCAGAAATTTACTTTGGTACGCGTTATATTGTTCATGATGTGTATGAAGCTCAGTTGTGGAATTGCATCTGAAATTCAATGAGTAATCGACTAATGTCTGGTCCGCCAATCGTCCAATACCGAAGCGACCCTGCATCTTGAGTAAGACCAATAATTCCGCCTGAATCTTTCACTTTAGCGTTATTCTGTTCGTGTTCTTGATCAATTGCGAAGCAGAGAATGGCTGTGAAGTCTTGTAAACTATAAAATTCCCAGAGCTGATGATGAATATCCAGTGCCTTCTCTTCGAGCTTCTCAAGATCTTTTTAATGGACAACTACCCAACGAGCATAATGAACATGATCAAATACGAAAAATCATGGTATCATCCTCTTAAGACAATCTCGAAATAGACTGTGGTCGCCCATTCTGATAAATCTGACGAATGAAAATAACACTATCTCTAGATTTAAAACAGTTATCCAAAAGACAAATGTTGCTGAAGTGGTGGAACGCTCGGAAATTCAATTGTCAATAGAGTTTGCCTCACAAAGTTCATTAATTTCGTACGCTAGCAGCATCAAATTGTGAAGAACTGCGGCTGTTGTCTGATGCATGACACGAGCTTTATTAAAAATTTTAACTTTCATGATTTCTTCAGCTGAGCCCCTTATGATTATTCCCGAATTAGTTAAAATGCCAACCCACCCGCAATGTTGCACGAGATTTCCTAGTGTTCGAAGGGACGTCTGTTCAATATTAAAAGACCAAAGAGAATAGCAAATTTATATTCACCGTAAAGTTCGGGCCAATTCTATTGAATTATATTGCGTGGAGCAAATAACGGCTGATCAGCATAGATTACAAGTGTCTGAGCACAATTTAATAGAGCAGTTACCTATTGAATAATGTTTATTCCATGTCTAACCATTTGTACCGTTGCAGAGCGCTCATGAAACAGTGGTAGAAGGGAATTAGTGCTGAGGAAAGGCGCATCCTCAAATGTTCTGCTGGCATGAAACGCAGCCCAAGATACATTGGGAACTACGTCCAAATCATTTTCTTGTATCATTTTCTCTCTGATGTTTGTAAGCCAAGCTTCTAGTTTCCACACCATGGAAACAGTTTTTGATACAACCAATTTTTTACCTCCTTCTTGAGAACATGAGGGAACGGCTGGCTGGTTGCATTGCATTTTATAGTCTGGCACTGAAGCATAGTTTGCAGGTAGCTGCGGCACACTTTGCTTACTTTTTTCAACACAACTGTATGAAGTTGAGAACACTATCCCTACCGCTTGTGTCTCCTGTATGTAACTGGAACAGAGACAAGCTTGTTCCATTGAACGAACCTTCTGAAGCTATACAGGATGGAGTATAATGTATGTTATCAAGTGCGGCTACTGTAAATAAAATAATTTAGGTTTGCTGGGCAGACAACGCTTTTTGCATTAGCTCTTTCAACAACCAAAATGACACAAATTTGAAGTGACATCCATCATACGGGAGGAAGACACTGTTTTTCCATATTCATGAAGTTCATCGATTAATTTATGCTTCTGTGGTGCCCGTAAATAGATAGACCAATGTACAAAAGAAGTGGAGGCCCACGAACCTTGTTGTTACGAACAACGTCTCCACTAAGCCTTTCTTGCTGTGGGTTCAAAATGAAAAGTTGACAAATTGTAAGAGCTGGTTGTGTTGCACGTTCGTCAGGATGAACATTACTATCATATAATATACAATCTACTACAGCAAGAAGAGCTCGAGGGGCACTCTCCTACTGAGAGCTTTTACTGAATTATGCAGCAAATGATACGTTTCTTTCAGTGATTTGACTCCTTAGGTTCTTCGCAAAACGGCGAAATGATATTGTCTATTCTTCAAAATCTTCTACGGGAAGATCTGCATGAGCGTTTGCTGATTGTTTTATTTACACTCCCGTCCAGACTTTACTTCCTTCAGCTCTGGAACATGTGCCAGATTTTGGCTCGAAATCTTGAGGTGTGTGGAAATGGCAAGTCTTTGGCTCCCAACAGCTGTGCCAGTCTTTCGTGATACATCTTAAGGAGGTCAGGCATTTTAAATACGAAATCCGCAGTTTTAATCTCTACTTTGACTCGAATATAATTTAACAGATCAACAAAAGCAAGTTCTTCACACATAGCACTTTCTAAACCATTAGATCCGGAGTTTAATGATCCACACTTGTTATAGAAACGAGTTAAGCAACACTTATGGTATTTTGGTTCTTGAGCAACAAGATGACCAGCGCTGAGAGTAGCAGAAGCTTGGAGTCCTAGAAAAAGAATTGCACACTCTTTGATATCTGTTGCAGCACTGTGTAGAGGTTAGTTCCAGCGCTCACCTTCAGAACATATGAAACATACAGACTGCTGTGTGCAAACAACTGGTACTTTTGCTCTTGTAGCACGATTATAAGTAAGTACGTTTGTTCAAAATCTTTTTCTTCTTCTTTGATCTTCCTCTTGAGACTGTGCGGTTTCTGGCCTGAGTACTTTAAGCTATAAGCTTAGTGCCATTATGCTTTTTTGAATAACAACGTATTCAATAGTCCGCCATCTTCAGTTAGACATTCTATTCTTAAATTTGAAGGAAGAAGATGGGAAGGACCTAAGTCTTGTAATGCTAAAGGCAACGAAACGTAGCCTTCATTTCTTTGGGATTTATTGGGATTTTTTGCAGGACATCTCAAATTGCCGGCTTCTGGGGACTGACATAAGCAATATCTCGACAAATCTACAAAATTATATCCCAGGAACGAAGTTGCTGCTACCTTCAATCCTCTAGTCTTTTCGGCCATTTATTTACCTAAAAGTAGAAACAAATACCTTTAGTTTCAAATAAATTATGAAAAAATACATAATTTAATTCACATAGCATTTTGTTCAGAGTTTGTAATCAAATATCCAGTAAATTTCAGATTCCAAGCAGAAATATCACAGTATTTATTTAAAGATCACGTACACATACCACCTATTTGCTCTAAAATTTGTTGTAGTTCATTGTATGTCATATCCGTGTTCAGAAACAAAAAATTCAAATTTGAGTCTAAGTAGTAGAATTAGTAATTTTTAATATAAAAATTCCACATCAGCAACTCCAAAAATGTGAAAAGCACACTTCAATCATTAAAATCGATCAATAAATGCAATATCAGTTATATTGGTTGCCATTTTTTAAACATGAACATTATATTGAATTCTAACTGCTAAAATTTTGGGTACTGCGGGTCAAATCGATTCTAATGATCTAAGGAGTCTCTGTGCCAAGTGGTTTACTTTCTTCATGAAATGCAGTTGGCTTGGTCAATTTTGGCTTGTAGAACATCGACTATAATAACTTAGCTAAATCATATGCTGATATTAACGAGTTTCGTAATGTAGCACCTTCAAAAGCTCTAATGGTCACAGTGACTCTGCTTTGGGAGGTGCAAGATAGTATTAAAAACTTTATAAACATCACAGATTTTACTTCTCATAATTATAAGATTAAGAATTATACTGTAGCAAAATTGATAGAGCTAGAAGACACAATGGAAAGCGATGTGTATAAGGCTATATATACTAAATCTAATGAATTGTTAACATCAATATACAATTTACGTAACATTCAGTTCTTCAAAATATATCCAATACCTAATAAGGAACGTGACTTTACGCGTGTAATGTTAGTGGTAAGGTATATCATTTTGATAATATTACACCCCATTTTGAAATTCCTTATCTTGGTTACCTCTTAATTATAGTTTCCATTCGATTAAGAAGAATAAGGAATTTCCTTTTGTTGATATATATGCAGCGAACTCTGGACAAAAGCATAGGAATCTATCATTAGGAATACATGAAGGTTGTCGAGTACCAGATGCTCCATCGGAAGATGAAATTCTACTTCAAGAGTTTGATGTTGTAGAAGGCGATGTGCTTTTAGTTCGATCGGATAAATTTTCGCCCGCTGAGTATCCTATATCTATTAATATAATATTTATTGCGAAATTGAATTCTCGATCTTAAATAGAACGAATAGTAGATTACAAATTGTTGAAGAACTACACAAGCTCGCGGGACGAAATTATAGACTAGTACCTGCTGTACATGATTTTGGCTGGCAGATTTAGTTGAAATGAACTCTGGGACTTGACAGTCTTAGCTAAATTAAATAGGGGTATTCTTATCTTTGAACCACTATTGATACTTTCAGCAAGCATGCATGGTAGGTACAAGTTAAAAATAAAACAGGGAAGGAAGTTATACGCACCTTTGAAACAATAATCAAAACAACTCGACAAGCACCGAAGTTCTTGCAAACAGATCGCTCTAGTGAGTTCTATAATAAAGATTTTTAACTTAATGAAGCAAAGAGGTATTTCACATTACTCTTCACACAGCGATAAGAAGGCTAGTATTGTTGAGAGTTTTAATAGAACACTATGTAATTTGATGTGGAAGCTGTTCACACTGCAAGGTAATTAGAAATGGTACAATATATTAGAAGCACTGATGGAAACGTATGAAAATAATATGCAGCGAAGAATCGAAACGAAACCAATTGATAACGTGAAGAAAGAAAACGAATACGATCTCAAAGCTATAATATAGTTAATCATAATATAATCTAAATAGTTTAAGATGTGGAGTGTTAGGAAACGACTTTCGGTACATAATGATTGTGATAAGTTGAATATTGAAGTTTTTGTTAAATAATATTCGTTGCTTAATATCCGATAATAGGTTCATCTGGATGTGGGAAAACAACACTAATCATTGATAATTTCATTCTATCTCCGAATTTGTTTTAATGGGGAGGGAGGCACTTATACGTATTCTCTAAAAGCTTAGAACAATCAAAGTACCAACAACTGCAACACATTTATAATGACAAGAAAAATTCTACTATCCATTGGCTACATTCAAACCTACTGTTGTAAAGGCAGATGATTGCAGGCAAGGTTCTGTATTGTTTTATGAGTATATCTTAGAGGATCAAAGCGAGGTGCGGAACTACGCCACGCAGGGTAGCTATAAACGAATGGATTGCTCTTAGTATAAACATATAATATAATCCCGAAACAAATTATTAGAGATAATGCAGACTTCCTATGTATATTGCATCAAGATAATACGAACTTGAAACATATTTATAATGAATTTGTTGTTGGTGATATGTCTTTCAATAGATTTAAGATATATGTTTTATAGCATGGAAGGAGGCTTATGGGTTTATAACAATCTATATGACGAGAAAGTCGAACGATGGGAAGTATGAAAACAAAATCGATCATTTCTTTATAATCGAGTAACGTTTATGTTAATACGAATCGAATGTCATTACGTTTAGAGATTAATTGATGTACGTATGTACATATGTTACGTATGTATGTATGCATGTTACGTCTGATATTTATTATAATACAGTAATTTATAATATCAAAACAAAAATCGAATAATATTGGATTACAAAAGCTCTTGGTGAAACGTTTTAAAGAATGGAAACAGTCATCGTAGCAATTATGAAAAGCAAAAGCGACAAGAGAGATCATTGATCGAGGCGATCAAGAGCTTAGGAAAATAAACTAAAGGAGTAACCGATGACAGTAGAAATCTAATTACAGAGCTTATACCTGTAGCACAACAAAATATAAATAACTATCCACCACCATTTGAAAAACATTTATTTGATTCTCCTAAGTCATTGTCTGAGAGTAAAGAAAAGAAAGATGGTGATGATGACGAGAAATAACTTCAATTACGACCGTTAGCCATTCGATATTTGAGTACTAATAGATCTGATCAAGATGAAGTATTTGGTGTATAGTCTATTGATATAGATCGAGTAGTGTATTGTAAGATTCGCAGTTATAATGTTTTGTTTGATAATGATGATTTAATTATATATGATCAGAGTAAGATCATACATGATCCATTGACACCCATTTATAAACACTTGAAGGAGCAAAATGGTTATGGGAGTTATTAACTCGTAAACAGCCAATAGGTTTCACTGATGGAGATTATGAAACTTATAATATTTTAAAGATGACAAACGGTTTATAGAAATCATGATCCGTCAGAATAGAGATAAATCAATCTCAAGTGATAAATGACATAAATTAAACCTATTTAGTTTTAACTTAAAACTAGAGGTGAGGGTTTAAAAGAAAGCTAGCAAGGAAATGGGATTAAACAATATAGAAGCATGCCGCATCAATTTATTTGAATGGATGCTCTTAGAAAGTTAATAGATAGATTATTTGTTATACCAGGTGAAGAAGCTGCAGGGAACAAGAACCTTTATAATGAGAAAGTGACAATAATGTATATGATTTCATCTCGTTTATCTAATTTCATTGTTTCTAATCGAAAGGACTAGAATACTTCATACAGATCATTCATATTCTTCCACGAACATTTTGGCAAACTTGAAGGTAAGGCCTTAGTAAACGATATTATTAATAAGTTGTCCTTTGAACTACCCCTCCCGGGCTATGAATTTTGTGGTCCTGGTACACGTTCTGATGAAAGATTTGCGAAAGGTGATGCAGGGAAAATAGATTAGATCAAGCATGTGGAGAGCATGATGTTGCATATAAGAACATTGAAGATCTAACATATAGCCATAGAGATTATCAATACTTAGAGTTTAAAGCTTTTGATAGAGTTTTTAGTAGATGATGCTGGTTTAGGTGAAATGTTAGCTTCATTGGGAGTAGCAATGGCAATGAATACAAAACGAAAGATAGGTTAGGGATGATAATACTGGCTTTATGTCTTAATAATGGGTTAAACACACTACGGAGATGCATTCCTCTTTGTAGAACAATTTTCATATATATCATAGTTTGTTATTTATTATGAAGGCAAAGGGTGTAACTTTCCATATTTCATCACATGAATTGAAATAATTTAATATTAATGACATTTGAAATAAATCACAACTTCCAAAGAACCATATATGCATGAAGAAAGGGCAAAATATGGGTCTACCATTTAGTGTAGCGCAGTTAAGGAAACTTTGTAATCAACGAAAAACTGGTGGTTTGATATTTACAGTTCCTGCGCCCCTTGATGCATTAGAAGCTGTTGGTAATATTGCAGGTGGTTCAGCAGCTATAGCTAAGGCAGTAGTAAATGTAAAGAAAAATAAACAAGAGCTAGAAGAAGAAAAAACGGCACAATGAAATTATATAATCATCAATTACAGCTAGAGTTAAAGAACTTAAAAGGAAACAGAGAAAGAAGAAGCCAATAGTAAAAAAAGGTATTCACCAATTGTGATATCAAATGTATAGATAAAAAAAATATTAAATATAAAACACTTTAGCGGTGCATTCATGTCAGACAATCTTCCGTCTGCACCACCAGTGAAACAAGAATGTGCTGTTGTTAACTTAGATACATCAATAATTACTGAAACGCATTGCATATGTTGTTGGTTTGAAAATAATAAAGTATATGTTTTCGATTCATTTGGAGGAATGGTTCCTAAGTCTTTCATTGACTATTTTAGACCTAGTAATACAACAATTGAAGATAATAGTGTTCGAGTTCAACATTTTGATAATGTGATTTGTGATCATTTTAGTATTAACTTATTAAAGTTCTTATCTGATGGGTATAATTTTCGACAAGCTATTGAAAGAATGAAAGTTGATTACTTAATCAATCATGGATAAGCGTATTAAATAGTTCATACTTTAAAATGATTGTCTTTCACTTATCACGTACAACACCAAAGCTTCGATTGAATCTTCATGAGATTGATAGTCAAAACTATAAATTTGATGGTGGGTGTGATTGGATTCTATAGTATGTATTTAATACAAAATGTAACGAAAAGTAATAATACCTACTTCTATAAAGGAGAGAAACCTAAATACCACCAGGGCAGTATAATGCATCCACAGTAGAAACAACACTACCAAAAGAAGTGCTTCTAAATGAAAATCATGTGCCCCCTGGCATGGAAGTTACATCATTTGCACAAAACTTTAATGTTGGAACAATTGGTAATTTGTTTGGTCTCAAAAATAATATTGATCTCAAATCAGAAGAGATTTATGTGGGGCAGTTTCTTCCCAAGTTCTTATGTATTGAAACCTGTATTATACACTGTAACTTAGCAAGAGACATGATTATAGCAGATGGTGAATATAAACATAAAGAAGCAAATATAATTGCTACACTTAAACCATGAACAGAGTTCTTGGAACCAATTGCTTATGCACCTCAATATCCATTATTTTTTAGTATTCAACAG
>JAGDQP010019441.1:11500-34861 GCA_022664845.1 Lepisma saccharinum
GACTTTTTGAAAGTTTTCTTATTTTGTCGTGACCTACATGTGATAGTGTAACTTCAAGTAAAATTTCATTTATCCAGCTCAAAAGGTGTGCAAAATGGGATTTTGGCGGGCATTTTAGATCCAAGATGGCGACTTTTCCCAAATGTTGTGATATTTCCCTAAGCTACTCGTCATAATGCACCTTTATGCCAAATTTCGTATCTCTAGCTCAAACGGTGTGGAAAATGGATTTTTAGGTCCGCCATTTTGGATCCAAGATGGCGTCTTTGAACTCATTAGGTAAAATTTTCATAATCAAAAAGTGATGTTGTACCTTTATGCCAAATTTGATTTCAATAGCCCCAGCGGTTTAGGCTATGTATTCTATACAACAATGGGTTCGGCGGCCATTTTGGATCCAAGATGGCGACCGATTTTGCTCATTAACGAACTTAACCGAGCTATTAAGCCTAGAAACAACATATAAAAATTTGGTTCAAATATCTTCAAAATTATGGCCGCTAGCGTGTTAATATATAAATATATATATATAAATCACAGCCATATTCAATCCACTAGTGGATGAGGCCTCTCCCCGAAGGGAGGAGTTGGTCTACTGCTCCCACGCTGACCAGACGGGTTGGGAGAGGAGAGCCGAAGCTCTCACTGTGATCGCCACTGTCTTTTATTCACAGCAGCTCCCCAATTGTCCTCACGATGCTGGGTCAACACCGAAATATTTGAGCCCCCATCGGGAATCGAACCCGGGACCGCTCGCATTGAAGTCGAGCGCGCTACCGACTAGACTACGCAGGAGCTCATAAATATATATATATAAATATACACTTTCATATCGTACCGATCTCAATAGGTATATTTTCTTCGAAATCTACCTAAAAAGAGATAAGTGTTACTAATGAATGGCATAAAGCAGTTAGCTTTGGTGGTGCAATAGCGAGTGCGATTCTTATGATGAAAGAAAATTCTTATGATTCTTAAATGCTTTTTGAATATATTATAGTCTAGTTTTATTAATGATGAAGTTTATTGTGAGCTATGAATACCAATCGTTCTCACTGAATCGTCGTACATTCTACATTTCAATGAACCAAATAGGAATATTGAGTTCAATGTAGATGTTGGTGATGGGTTTGTGCACCACCATTATTCTGATCTATATATACAGTTTGAAGTTATTGGTAGGGATGCTGGAGGAACTTTTGCAGGGGATCAACTATTAAAGTGATATATATATATATTTGCATATTTATTTTTTCTGGTAGACATAAGAAAGCATAGCATTGTTATTCATAGAATTAATTATCCAGGAATCGCATTAACTGCTTTAGCTATATGTCTGTTCTGAAAGCCTGAGCTTCTCATCTCTAATTAATGCACCTAACTTATAATATTCATTGTAAGTTAGGCATTCATTAGTGATGAGAACCTTCCACGGAAAGAAAACACAGTACTATTGCTTCTGCGCCTACTGTTTGATTTCGGTAGTGAGTATAAAGAAATTATGTGGAAGAGTGGTCTGCAAATAACATTTAGGAGGAGTGCAAATAATAATGTTTTATCTTATCGCTGGAAAACAAAGGAAGCCGATATTACTTTATATGATGGTACACTACCTGATGCGGGTAAACTTGTGATCACCTCAATGGAACTAAGAATGCAAATTGTTGAATATGAAAAGAGTTATGCAATGAAACTAAAAGCTGATATACTTCGGAAAGCTCAAGTAGCAATCCAGTTTCATAAAGATCAAGGTATTCAACGGCAAATATCTGGTTCTTATTTCGAATTAGATGTAACAACACCGTTCAATTCATTGCAGTTTATAATGCCCGATTTTGTAATTGTTCTCTTTCAAACTAGTCGTGATGATGACACACAACAAAAGGATGGTAGTAAGTTTGATCAACGCAAAGTTAAAAATATTTATTTAAAGATTGGTCATAATGAAATATTCCCTTGTGAGAACCTAAATCTAGATAGCGCAATGGCTCATTATCTTTAAATGTATGACTGCTATACAGCATTTAAGCATGTGACTCAAAAAGTGCTGATATGTTCTATTCCCCAACAGAGTTTATAGAGAATCACCTAACGTATGTTTCTAAAACTAGTAAACGAAGGCAATTAGTAGTGAATGAAAGAACGAATATTAAAATTATAGTGGATTTTGAAGAAGCAGGGCCGGCCTGGTGGCGGAGCAGTCTGAGGCGGTAGGCCATCAGCTCGAAGGTCCCGGGTTCGAGTCCCGGCAATAAGTTTTCCATTTACAGTACAACTGTGAATGAGCATTTAACTATCAAGCTCTGATTGGTGAAAATAGCCCTACGGTGTTAAGATTAGATTACTCATCTACCGGTAACACCAAACTTTTAACATTCATTCATGAAATAGTTTATTTTACCATGTTTTCAAACTTTTAATATACTTTGAAAACAATATACAAAAATGAAATTAGTTACTAATAATAAAACTATGAAAACAAAGTAAAATTCTTCAAAACTAGCCATAACTCAAAACATTATTTCCCCTCGAAAAGTTAAACTGTTTTACTGCCTTCTATTGGGCACCAAGTATATAATTTTGTTAATACCAGATAATACTTAGTTATATAAAGTTTTAATTAGTTCATTATAAGCCTAACATCACTAATACTATTTTGTCGATGATGCCCTAACGCGTTCAAATTAGTAAGGAGTTAAATATATTTACATATGAAAATGCTTCGCAAAGTACATGTTAATCAGAATGAATAAACAGTCCAGATATCAGGAACTTGCTCAATGTTTGAAATTGTAGAGCAACTGTCCCGCTGTGCTTTCTCTAGCTCCTACGTTCCTATACATATACAATACCTGATAAGCTTCTCTCAGCCCGTATCAATCTATAGCTCTCTAAATATAGGATTTAACAAAAGTCACTAGCTTTCTCAGGAAATAGATGTAGCGCAAAAAAAAATATCAGGGCTTCAGATTTGGGTTGAGACACCTTGATTTATGACGCCATGTTAATATTGTAAGGCTACAAGGATCCTTTATAGTAGTTCCTGTATTATGTTCTCGGTCTGTATAGCACCCTTGTGTCCAAACAAACCAGATAAAAGGAAACTGACTTCATAGTGAGTATAGGCATCATGTTGAAAGGACCCTTACCCTTTAATTCGGAATGGTAATTCTTTATTTGAAGTAAGATATGAGATCCGTTTCTCTTAATATACTTTTGCAGAGGGGCTAGTGTGCGGTATGAACTGACTGCATGAAGTGCAAAAGTACTTTAAGAAAGCGTTGCAGCGTTACCAAATTAAAACGTACTGACAAACCATGACATTTAAACTCAAATTTGAAGTCAGTTTACCTTTATCTGGTTTCATAGTGTGTTCTCAAGTCTGGTTTTATGGACTTCAAAATTACTGTAAAAGTAAGATTCTAGCCTGACAAGAGTGAAACCTGCCTCAAAAACCACGATTTGAACGCAAATCAGAAGTATCCATTATTCGAGCTCATTGTCATCAATTTTCGAGCTTTCCCTATTTTCCGAAATCGATAGTGAATTTTGATACACCCTGTGCACAGAAAAACAATAGAAAACATAAGATTACCTAAATACGCCCTGAAATTTAGTCTTACACTCTTCTGATTTTAAACCTTAGGTAAAATACTAATAAGAAGTAATCATACGATTCGATTTTGGTTTGTAAATTGAGAAGCATGAAAGCACCTATTAGGATTACATAAGAAGACTAATAAAACTACAAACATTCTATGAATCATTTACCTAGACAGAGATTCCGCCAGTATTTTCAGTTTGAGGGAGGGGTGTAAAGTCATAATTGGGATGGCGTAAGTGGAGTTTTGCACGCTTTCAGTCGTATTTTTTTTAAGTTTCGGGGTACTTTCGGGGATTCGGGGCAACACTCCCACAGGAATGTCTGGCGTAATCACTGTACCTAGAGGCATTACTACTATATCAATCACGTGTAACCTGTTTCACATCGGCATAAATCTTAAATTTTTAACACGTTTGAGCAAGGATCATATCATTATACACGAAAAGTGTGGTTCTGTCTGTTAAAAAGAAATATATGGTATGCAACACACAATTCAGCTCTTTTATCACTGTGTATTGAAACAGTTACAAATGGCACAGTATAAATATAAATTGTGATTACTTAGTGTGGACAGAGGCTAACTGCCTCATGATACCATATTAGAAGACAGCGGTGGATCAGTGGTAGAGTTCTCATGTCTGGTTCGTGGAGTGCCGTGTTGGATCCCGGCTTATGCCACGTGGGCTTTGTGGTGGACAAACACTGTGTGAGTGGATTTTATCGGGATTGTATCGTTTCCTCCAACTTCCTTCATTCCACCAATTTTCATATTGTCGTCCATTCGGCTTCAGCCAAAGTTGACAAAAGACTTAAAATAAATATTCAAAATCAAATTGCATGTTAGTATTAGAAGACATGTTTTGAAACCACGATTTCACACGAACAATATAAAATATATCTTTTCTTTACCATAATTTGAACTAAAACTACCTTTGCCTCACCGCTTTTCTTTCCAACATTCGCCATCATTATAACTGAAAATAGAGGAAGCTTGACCCAAGCGTCTGTCCACATATATCATAAAACTGTCTGTGACATTTTCAAGGAAATTCAACTGTAAAATTACTTTAATTAAAACAATACTACATAATTTTTCGATACTCCAATAGAATATATTCGTCTATATGAACTAGAATTGTGAATAAAATACATATTTTTCTGAATAATAAAATATAATTACACTCATTTGAGAAATAAAGTTGACTTTTAATGGATTCCCTCTTTGACCTTTGAGGAAAAATACGTTATGACAATCATTAATTTCTTGTCTCTTCATAAAAAATATGTGAAGAGTACGGGGGAACAACCAAAGTCACATTTTGGAAGTGCGAAAACAAAAAGTGTAGGTGAAAGTACTTGAATTTAAATTTGTGTTTGTGCATACAACTATAATTGCAAAGCATACATAAGCAAAACATGCCTTTCAAAAAATGAAAAGAGAACATTTTTGCCTATCAAGCGATATGATGTATCCTGTCAAATATCTCTACCACAAACACCCTGTTAAATAGCCTAGACTCTATGCTTCACAAACAGTTTCTTATTTTCTTTGACAATTTATAATTCAGACAAGGCTCGCAGCGGAAGATAAAATTAAAATATTTTGTCATTAAATACTGCCAATCAAAGAATTCTCTCAAGATTACATTTACATATTACACACGCTTAATAGTTTACTCAAACAATACTTTATATAACAGCATTATTTGGCCTTAACCAAAAGTTAAGTTTGACGCCGGGTATATGACAGTGGAAACTGCTTTAATTTCTGAGGTGTTTGTGTGTACTTAAGTTTTTACGGAATTTCTTCTGGTTATATTTTATGTAGTTAGACGAGTAATCAAATCTTAGCACCAATCTTAGCACCGTGATTATTTTAACCAATCAAAGCTTGATATTGAAATGGCCATTCACAGTTGTACTGTAAAAGGGAAACTTGCGTCCCGGCAGGGACATGGATGTGGATATTAAAAGCTAGAGGCGAATCATGACGGACCGAATTCCAAAGTTGCTAGACTGGTCCATATAAAAATAAAGTTTTCCACAGTTTTTTTGAAGCAGTGCCTGCAAATACCTTTTGCACAGTGAAACTAATAGCTCAAACCTCGTATATTTATTACGTTAAAAATGAAAAAGTACTACAACAATTGTAATAAAAGTTTAATAAAGAACCTCAAGTCACGACATGTGTTATGAACGATTGTAACAGCAAATAACACAAGAATAAATATTTACTTTACGGGACTGGCAAGTTCATTGCAGCAGTAACATATGCAATACAACTTTGATTCTTTTATACTTCTTAATCGCATAATGATAATACTCTTCTTCTTCATTCATAATAAATATAAATGTTCACTATAATGTTAAAATGAAAGCGGCTCTAGGCTATAATGCAAGATGTCATTCATCTTACATTCGCCTGGTGTAAGATGTTAGCTCAAGATTTGAAGCCTAAACATTCTATAATGGTTCTTAGTGCAGTGTAGCAAGCAATGAATGATCTGTAGATGGTTATGTGTACTTCACTATAATGCTAAACCAAATTAGAAGTGCCTCTGGTCTATAAAGTGAGGTGTCATTCCGGTATTAGGAACCAGGGGGACGAAATTAGGCACTACGTCAAAATCGGCAGAACATTCCTCGTGACTATGAATCAAGTTTTTTCCACTACTCTACACTTCACCGGGTTTACGGTTTAGCGATCAGCACGGGGTATATCATCGGTTTCGGTACGACGGCAAGCGGCAACAGTATAATAACATGGAGGCTAATGGCTGGGAGTGAGCGGCACTACATATCTCTCCTACCATTCGTTCGTTTTCAACAAAGTTCTAGGAAATCTGCCTAACACATATAGCAATACTACCAAGAAACAAAAAACAACGTTAAGGTGATATAATGGCAATAAAACCAAAAGTTTCACGATGTTGGTACTATTCTACTACTTGGGGGGCGACATTAGGGAACAAATGCTTGAAAATGATAAAATACATTATAATCATGTGGATGTGAAACAAGGTTTTGCATCAACTACTACTATAAACATGTGACTGTGAAACAAGTTTTTACATCTACTACGTTGCTGTGAAACAAGGTTTTGCGTCTACTGCAACATCATGAACAATGCATCACTACAGCCATTTATGTTTTCGTATGTACACTTTGTGAGACGAATGTGCACTCATGAAGACCGGAATCTTTGGGGGGATGAAATTAGGAACTAAATACTCGTAAATGGTAAAATAGATTATAAATTGGGGGACGAAACTTTGATGGTTTTAACGTCGCTGAAATTCTCTTAAATAGTTAAATGTCATGGACTCTCGTGCCCCAGAATTGGCCTTTTAGTACTACTAGACTATGCACTTTGTTAATAGGCAGCCTTACAAAATAAGTGATATCTGTACAAGAACCCATTCGGGTAAAGGGAAGCGTGACGCAAGAATTCTACTCTCCAAAGAAGTTATATCCATTTTGTGAGTGTCTTTCTTTCTGTCACTATGGCAGAAGATAGGATACTAAGTCTCTTAATTGTATTACAAAAGAGACACTTCTGTCATAGTGACACAAATAAGTCACTCGCAAAATAAATATTTATTTTGTGAATGGAATTCTTTCGTCACTTTTCCCTTTACCCTAGAAGGGTTTTTGTACTGATACAAATATACAATTATTCATGAGATAGTATGGAATTGTGAAGATGCGTTCTTTGCTTTTTAAATAGGAGAAACTTTCATATCTCGTTGAATTAATGTTATGCAATAAGGCAGATGTCAATTTCCAGGGCTCTTTCACAAGCTTTTCATTTCTCTGTATTTGTGACACTCCCGTGACACTGGACATTGCCACCAAGGTATGTTTTCGGTAAAGCACAGATTGTGAACTTCAATAATTTGTTAGGAGAAAGTTTGTTTTTTCCCCATCATGGTTGGAATGTCACTATATGTGAAGCGCAATTACTTCGGGAGATATAGATGATATAATAGTCAGATTCCTGTTTCTGAAGAGTGAAGAATATGTGAAAATACTGTTGTAATTGAAAAATACTAAACGAAATGGAAATGAAATACATAGTAATAGGTAATGGGAGGAAGGCGCTATCTCGAGGGTATGTTCTTCACGGCCACTATCTTGAAGTCAGCCATATTGACTCTCGATTAGTTTTCTTAAATGAGAAGGGGGTTTGTAATATGCGATTCTTGGCTAGAATGTTACGGAGAATATAGTTCTGAATTATTTTTCGTAAATCTATTACTGTGGGAGATAATGATGTATGTCATTATTATGGACTAATGATGCAATTGCCTGAAAATGCCCATTTTGGTTTGAAATAATGAAGGAATTGAAACATAAATTCATATATATCGTTCCTAATATTAATGCCATATCGATACGGATTTGCACGTATTCAGGTTAAATTTCCGTCGTTATTTCAAAGCGAAATAAATGTTTTCAGGCCATTTCGTCATTCACCATGCTAGCGCCACGTACCCTTATTTCTTACAACATTACATTTACACAATATTACATAGTTTCTAGATTCGCAACGGATTGAAATAAGCTAATGTCTTGTTACCATTACTGCTTAACTTTGCATTAGAATATACGATTTTAAAAATTAAACGGGACAAAAATGGACTAACGTTGAATTGCTTGAATTAACTCTTCGTATATGCGGATAAAGTAGATTTAATATGGGACAATATAAATGCACTACAAAGTAACACCGATGTGTAAGTAGAAGCGTGCGATGAGATAGGCTACAAGCAAACACAGAAAAAAACAAATCCATGAAAACAAACCGAAACACATTGAATAATGGGAATAGATACATAATAAATAGGAATGAGAACGCAGAGAAAGTAAACAATTGTAAATATTTGGGAGTATATGCAACCAGGAAAACCGGGGTCATAGAGGAAATAAAAAGTCGCTTAGCATCGGGCAACGCATCTTTCTATTCAGTCGAGTAGCTCCTAGCCTCGCGATTAATATCAAGGAAGTTGAAATTGAAAATATTCAGAACGATTATTCTGCCGGTAATATGTTATGGTTGCGAATGTTAGAGTACGACCCTAGCAGATGAACAGAAATTACCAGTGTTTGAAAATAAGTTCCTGAAAAAGGTATACAGGTTGAAATGGGAAAAGATGATCGGGTAATGGAGGAGACCACATGATGAAAAACTTCACGTCCTGTACGACTCACCCGATGTTCTAAGAATACTGAAATCGTGATGACTAAGGTGGGCAGGCCATGTAGCTGGGGGAGAAGCGAAGATTTTATGCCGTCTTGATTGGTAAGCCTGAGGGAAAGAGACCATTAGGAAGACCGATGACGTTGGGAGGATAATATTAGAAGGGATATTTAAGAAGTAGGTGTTTGTGATGGAAACTGGCTTGATCTTGCCCAGGAAAGAATCCTATGGAGAACGTTTGTTACTGCGTCCATGAATTTGCGAGCTCCGTAAACCATAGAGTAAGTAAGTAAGTATTATACCGTAAATAAGTAATATGTACCGCAAAACTGATTTCAGAAACGTATTTCACGTACAATTATAGCACAAAATGACATATTACAGAACCTCCTTCCCATTTAAGGAAATTAATCGAGATTCAATATTGCGCATTTCAAGGGATGGTGGCTGTGAAGAACATAAATTCCAACAAGTAGTGCCTTAAAGCCAGTATTCATTACTATGCTCTTGATTTCCATTTTGTTTCAGCATTAGACAAATATGATATAAGGGTATATCTACATTTTTTCTTCACACTCCAGATACAAGAATCTGACTATTATATCATCGATATCTCCCAAAGTAATTACGCTCGAGTTGCCAAACTTGCCTGTACACATATTGTGGCATTCTAACAAAGATGGAAGAAAAAATATAACTATTTACTTCCCTATCAGTATGTTTTCTTGTAAGAGAAAAGGAAATGAATTTCCGATCCGGCAGCTGTGCGGTTTGCGGCTGTAGGCCAACGACTCGAAGATCCCGGGTTCGAGTCCCGGCGGGGGTACGGGTGTGAATTTTAATGTCCAAAGGGCGAATCGTGACGGGCCGAAGTTCAAAGTTACTAGACTGCCCAAATAAAAAAAATAAAGTTTATCATTTTGTTTTTTTAGGCGAAATAGAGCTGAACTGATAGTAAAGTCGTATCGACCAATGTGGCTTCTAAGAATCATGTCAGCAACGTAAACAAACACATAGGCGAGCTCCACAGCCCCACCGATTTTCCATGAAACAAATAAACAGGAGCGTAAAAAACACCCCCGCGGTGCAGGGGCCGTATATGTGTCTCAGTATTAACATGGTGTTAATAAAGGAAGCATCAACTGAAAGTTGCGAATGGGGTGGGCCTGTAGAGCCAGTTAGTTACGCTACTGCACATAAGTCACAGAAGTAAAACATATGTTGCCATGAATTTGAAAAAGATAAAATCTTGAGTAAAATTGTTTCAAGTTTTTCCTCAGCAAGTTTCTAATGAAAGATCAATTACATCTAATAGAATTATACAGCATCCAAATATTCCTCTTTGAAATCCTGAGCTAAACATTACATATTTTTTTTCAGATTTAAAGGAGTTGAAAAATGTAGTCATAAACTTAGAAAGCTGACATGATACTGCATGTCTGTCTTCATTTCAGTAAAACCTCTTCCTGCATTGAATATCAATGAGTTAGTATTCTGCCCAACTGATTTCGATCTCCCAAGATCTAAAGACAAATCACCGTGGTTGACAGTTTTCGTAATACTCGAAACAGTTGAAAGTAACCAAATGTAATCTATTTTCATATTTTCAGCCAGACATGTCGCTTATTTTCTAAATTCTCTCATAGGTTTTCTGATTCAAGTTCAAAATAAATACTGTCTCAATCACTTTCATTTACAGAAACGATTTTTGAACAACAGTTCAATCATAAAGGTCGGAAGAAACAAAGTTCTTAACATTCTACCAAGGAACGAATGATCTGTTAATATAATCATCAGAAAAGAAAGGTTAAAATGACCACTAAAGAAACATGAGAACTAGTAATTTAGACTTGACATCAAAGATCATAAAAGTTTAGGTAATGAAACAATGGTCATGGGCTCTAGCAAGAATTCTTGAGAATGTAAATACAAGGTAACCAATAAAAGTTTTTGCCGTTCTAGAGCAGTTTTAAACAAAGAGCAATACAGTGGACGGTACGCACCTTTAGGTTTCAAAGTAAGCCCCATCAGCATCCAACACCTTTTGCCAACGTTCCTGCTGCACAATGCAATGATGATAAAAGTCGGCGGTGACAACCAATGTCTGGTACGCTTGAGAGTGTCATAGAGGATCCACTTTTCGTCACCAGTGAGCAAGTGATCAAATATGTGTGTTAAGGTGCCGAGTTAGCAACGACAAACAGACTCGTTGTTTTCTGTTGGCTGCCGACAACGTGAGGGGAACCCACTTGCTTAACCCGTATGACTTCCCTATCACATGCACGTGCAGTCTGATTGTTTCTGCGGAAACATGGAACCTTTCTGCAAGTTCACACCACTGTCCTCCTCGATGGCTGTTTTCAGGACCTCGTCATCCAACACATGTGGTAGTCCACTGCGAGGTTCATCACCAAGGCTCACACCTCCCGAATGGAATTTCTAGAAGCAATGCCTGGTGGTGCGTTCGTTCACGGCATTCTCACCAAATGCCTGGTATATGCGGCGACTTGATGCTGCACCTGACAGGTCCACTTTAAAGAGATACAACAAACACACGCGAACAAGCTGCTTCGATAACTACATTTCTATTTTACACTGGACGAACTATAGCTGCTTTCTGTGAGCACCGTGCCTGTATCACTGAAGGTCAGACTAACTCCCGATCGGTTGTCTTGTATTTCCATAATTTCTATAATCAGCGGTCTATGTCCAATTTCCTTAGCGATAATGAACCAGGATTCAAACTCAAATCTAACATCCGAATGTGTACCCAGTAACAAGGATCCAGGTACCCGGTTCCAGGATCCGGATCCGGGTACCCGGTTCCAAAAGTATCCGGAACCGGATCCGTTAGGATCCGGGAAATATGGATCCGGATTCAAGTGACCATCTCTAGTACAGTGAATTACGAGACAGAAAAGATGTGATACCAAAAATTCAAAGCGCATGACTATGACTTGTCAGATTTCGTTACAGTTCGTTTAATGAAACGCTGATCTATGGGATTGTTCAACAGTTCATTGTACACTTCCACTTTGTGTTGTGCCTGCTCAGGAGTGATATCATGCGAGACAAATATGCATCGTCTGTAAACCTTGCCAACTGTTTTTATGTGTATAGTTGATTTTCAAGAACCCACTTCGGCCGCCAACCTACGGGGTTGGTGCTTAGATTAGCCCCCACAGCTTGGCGTATAGCCTCCGTGTTGATGGTTCGGAGTCGCCCTGAACGTTCTTTATCTGACAAGTCAGTCACCCGCTTTGAATTTTCGGAACCACACCTTTGCTGTGTCGTAACTCACTGTAAGTTTCCCTTTCGCCGCACAGATGTTTTGAGCTGCTACATTGGCTATATGTCCCAGTTAAAACTCATACAGCAGGAGCTCACGAATCAGTGTTCTTTGCTACTCTATATTTCACATCAGGAGACCACCTGCAATGAGAAGTAAAGCGACCATTAATGGATATCTACCAGCGGACATATTCCTCCTTACAGTGGTATATCGGTTGCTGTGTTGCAGTTACTTACTACTCTGTGCAGGGGGTGCCCAAACTTCCTGTTGTCATATGGCGGAAAACTTATGGGACACCCTGGTAATTTCTGTGCCGAATAATAGGCTATCAAGCTTGAGTTAAGCTGTTACGCAGCACGCTAATCGTTAGAAGAAAAAGAAGAAAATGAATGTTTGTTATATGGATAATAGTCGAGAGTTTCGTCAGACATTAATATATTTACTCTCGTCCTACGGGTTATAATATGGTTAATTCTCTGCCTGTTTTGGAGGAAAATGTATGCATGTTGACAGCAGCATCTTTGGTAAGGTTTTAGGAACAGTTATATGCATATGCATGTTTATGTTGGAGGTGGTAATTCTTTGGGAGTAATTGAATGTTGTTTTGTGTCTCTTAACTAACATGGCTAAGGTGATTCTATAGAATGTGGACTATAATATGTTATGCATTCAGAATCTTATAACTATGTGTTTTTATGGATCTATCATTGAAGCTCTCTCTCTGGAAATGTATCTACGCCCTGTGAATTCAAAAAATCTATAATCATATTGGCTCAACATTAATATTTCATCTTTTCTTATGTCGGCGACTGTACCTGTTCATTTCGACTAGCACTGGTGGAATGAAAGTGATTTTGTCCAAAGTAATATTGTCTAACCTAATTTGATGAATTTCGTACTTAATAAAGAATTATTAAAACCTAATCTAACGTACAGCAACTATTCCTAATTTAATGTGCATTAGCTTAGTTTATTTGAAGTTCCGTTCTAAAAATAGCTACGTTAATCATTTTCATTCAAATAACTATATATTATTTCTCGTGTACGTGTGTACATTCAGTTACGTATATTTTAAACTACAACATTAATATTTCTCCAGCCATACGTGGATTTCTGTGAAAAGTATCCTTCTATTTGAAGGCTGTAACAATTATGTTATATCAATATAATATGAAATGCTTATTAAGTGAGTAACATTTTTTTGCTATCAGCTGTAAGATTTCTGCTTTTCATCACACAATTTCTACTTAGTTAATAGAAAGCCGTGTAAACACAGATTTTCAGCATCAAATTCAAGTAGAATGAATGAATAAGTCATACCAGTGTATTACATAAACGTCGCCCAATATAGAGAATACAATCTGATTTCGCAACTGTCTGATGAAAAAAATCGAGTATTTCTTGAAATCTTGTATCAAGCACTGTTACTTACGTTGCCTGAGAAAAGGTTAATCATTCTAGATAAGAAAAAGTCTTGACATACATGTTTGATTACCTAAACACGAATAACGCCAACTGAATGTCCATTTTGTGGCTCTGGACATTATGGACTGCTAACCGACGTCCACAAACGTGGATGGAACATGGGGATCGTAGGCCCTCATGGGCAGAAACTATATATGCTCACATGAATGACAATGTTTACGTCCACTATAAAACTAACTCTATATCTTATGGAACTCGCAAGTTCATAGCCGCAGTAACAAACGTTAGCCATTGGATTCTATCCTGAGCAATATGAAACCAGTTTTCATCACGAGCACCTACTTCTCGAAGAACCCTTCTAATATTGTCCTCCCAACGACGTCTCGGTTTTCCCAATGGTCTCCTTCCCTCCGGTCTTCCAACAAGGATACAATACAATCTTCGTTTTCCCCCCATCCGAACTACATGACCTTCCTACCTTAATCGTCACGATTTCATTATTTTTTAGAACATCTGGTGAGTCGTACAGTCTGTGTAGTTCTTCATTATGCAGTCTCATCCACTCTCTAGTAATCTAGTCCCGTTTTGGCCCTCATATCTATCTCAAAACCTTATTTTCAAACACACGTAATTTATGTTCATCTGCTAGGGTCGTACTCCAACTTCCGCAACCGTAAAGTATTACCGGCAGAATAACCGTTCTGTATATTTTCAATTTCAATTTCCTTGATATTAATCGCGATGTTAGAAGTTTTTGGACTGAATAGAAACATTCGTTCGTCGATACTAAGCGACTTTTTATTTCTTCCGTGACCTCATTTTTGCTTGTTACGTATGCTCCGAAGTATTTAAATTGATTTACTTTTTCTATGACCTCATCCCTAATTCTTGTGTTTTAAATTAATTCCCTGTGTTTCGGCTTGTTATCATGTATTTTGTTTTATCTATGTTTACCTATAGATAGACCTATATCATCCGACGCTTCTACCACTATATGTCAAAGAAATAAATGTTCACGTGAGGGACCCTGTGGACATCCATTGTACATCCGCTATCTATGCGAAGGACATGGCGGAGGTTTACTGGATATACCGCATCGACCTTACTTAGGAAGAAGGAGATGGACGTCCACAAATGGATGTTCAGTAAAACTAATGGATGACCGATGGTTTATTTTTGTGAACTTTAAATTTACATGTCGTATCTAATTGACTGCCACGAATTTCACCCTTGTAATTTTGAAAATAATATTTATTCAACGAAACAAATGTCGATGAGTGCATCAACATAGAAAGAAATGATAACTTTGGAAAACGAACTGCGTGCTTGATTAGAAACTTCAGAAACTGGAATTAAAATACTACTAATAATATTTCGAAGACTGATTAGTGGCCAAATCCTGGTTGATTTCTACAAACGTTAGGTGCAAGAGAAGACTGTAATTTTACATAAAATAAAACTGCGTCTTGATAAACGAAACGGAAAGGGAACTGGGGTTGTTACTTTAAAATAACCTTTATCATTCTATATGGCTAAAATAAATTACAGTGGAAAAATGCAATTTAAGGTGGTTTTGGGGAATCGCTATTTTAAGCAGCTTAAAAGTACTCTATGAAAATTCCACTGAAAGAAACTTGGTTACTGAAATAAGTAGTCTTGTGTGTTATATTAACAAAGTTAAACTTATAATTTACCTCCCTACTAAAAACTACTATCTTTAGGCATGTAAATACAATTATAACTATATTAAAGTCGAAATCGAGTTAATCTCACATCCGGAAAGTTTTCTTGACTACTTAATTTTTAACGGTCAATAACATAGTCTTCTTTATGTTGAGATGAGCTCCCATTCTTTTGCTCATTTTCCATGAGGTGTGTTCATGTTCAGAATTGAGTTGCTTGATTGAATAAGGACGTAAGTCTGAAATAGGCATTTTGAAAAAAATGATGTTGAAAATTAAGTTACCTTAACAACATAAAATGTGGACTTTTCTCCTAGTTTTTGGTTATAGTCCCGGAGCATATGTCAATTTTTCCTAGTCCGTGGGATTTTGAGTGAAGGGATGTTGCGGGTAGGGGGAATACCTTTTAGAAGGTACCTAATCATGTGGTACCAGGCGGCAAGCCGAAAACCGTGGCAGGGGATCGGGAGGGGGGAACAAAATGGCCGCCGGTGAAATTCGTCTCTCTGCATTTAAAGTACTATAACATATACAAATTTTAAATTAAATCCTTCGTGGTTGTGCGAATATTTTAATAGCACATTTGAAATTCAATTTTAGGACAATTTGTTGCCATAGCGACGCCATATTTTAAATATGGCTTCCTTAAATCCCAAAATTAATTATTCTCGATCCTTTTTTTTTATATTCAAAGGGAAATAATTTTTAAATTGCTACATGTAGGCGAAAGTACCCTGAAATAAACGTTCGTGAACAATTCAATAAAATTAGAATGGTAGATGTAGTACTTTATGGTTTTTAATACAGGGGCAGAAAGATTAGTGCAAGACGCTGTGAAAGGTGGAAATTCAATATCACAAGATTAACCTTACTGATTTATTATGATGACTCAGAACGTCCCTTTTAGGATTGAGCGTGTAAAAGATAAATCAGACTTGGGCTATCATCATGGTCATCTTTGCTTTATTTGTTTTTAAACTATGCGTCTCTTGAGGGGACAGGAAAGAGGTGTGTAACGAGAGCACAACACAAACATAAACTGCACAAAAAACCCAACAAAACATAACATAAACAAGTAACTTTGGCTTTACATATACCTAATCTATCCTATATGATGCCCTGTGGTACAATTAGTTTAGAAATGTATCCTTGAGTTACACATGTTTGGATTTAAAAGTGTTACCGCATAAATAAAAAATATATTTTCTTGTGAGATTTTTTATTTAACTAATATGTCAATGCCAATGTTTATATTCCTTGGTGTTTGATTTATTTTATTTATTTCATTTATGTACTTTTATTTCTTTATGAATCCGTTGTCTATCCGACTCAGTCGGTCACTAAAAAAAACCACTCAGTTCGTTAGTGGGTGTTTACTAGTTGGTTTCTTACCTGAGCATTATTTACTCTATTTCTAAGGTTTCTCCCTTACGATGTCACACCTATGGTTTTTTCACCTGAGCATTCCTTACATTCTATTTTTAAGGTTTCTCCCCTACGATGCCACACATATGTTCTGTTTTGGTTACCATTTGTGTGTAATTAATGCAGCTGATTTGTGTGTAATTGATGCTTCAGTGCTAGTAAGTACGGGTGTTGTTAAATCGATTTCTTCCAGTTCTATTCTTTCGTCATCTTCCACTTTCGATTTTTTCTCTCTCCAACTTTCTGAACTGATATTTTCATCTTCCTGGAGCAGCAACTCTTCTACAGGTTTCCCATCCTCTTCTGTAGGTTTGCCGACATTCTCTAAAATTTTCATCAGAACACTCTCTTTCCTACATAAGATCTAGTCTAGCTCCGTTTGTTTTAGAGATACAGAAATGGCATATAACTCGTTGGAAAGCCCTTCAACTGGCCTACAACGTTTATTTCAAGGCTATTTATCCTACCTGTTGCAGTTTACGAATTATTTCCGTTTGAATATAAAGAAAAGGGATCGAGAATAATTAATTTTGGGATTTAAGGACGCCATATTTAAAACATGGTGTCGCTATGGCAACCAATTGTCCTAAAATGGAATTTATAATGTGTTTTTAAAATATTCGCACAACCATGAAGGTTTTAATTAAAAATTTGTAGAAGTTATAGCACTTGAAATGCAGAGAGACAAATTTCACCGGCGGCCATTTTGTTCCCCCTCCTGCTCCCCTGCCACGGTTTTCGGCTTGCCATCTGGTACCACATGATTAGGTACCTTCTAATGAAGACATTCCCCCTACCCCCAACGGTCCTTCACACAAAACTCACGAACATACAAAGGCAGGTGTCAGACCTATCTTTCTGGCCCTGCATTAAAAGTCATAAGCCAGAAAGATTACCTACACATACCATTACATAAACTAGTCTAGCTCCGTTAAATGTAAAGATACAGAAATGGCATATAACTCGTTGGGAAGCCCTTGAACTGGCCTACAACGAATATTTCAGAGCATTTCGCCTACATGTTGCAGTTTACGAGTTATTTCCCTTTCAATATAAAGAAGAGGGATCGAGAATAATTAATTTTGGGATTTAAGGATGCCATATTTAAAATATGGCGTCGCTATGGCAACAAATTGTCCTAAAACGGAATGTCTAATCTGTTATTAAAATATTCACACAACCACGAAAGTTTTAATTTAAAATTTGCAGAAGTTATAGCACTTTAAATACAGAGAGACACATTTCACCGGCGGCCATTTTGTTCCCCCTCCCGGTCCCCTGCCACGGTTTTCGGCTTGCCACCTGGTACCACATGATTATTTACCTTCTAATAAATGTATTCCCCCTACTCTCCCATACTCAAACTCTCTTGAGTTCACCGTATGTTTTAGTCACTCTCACCTTCAGCAAGTTCTTCTTGGTTTTCTGGGCCTCACTGGGAAAAATTTGCTCATAATAAGGCACACACAATTTACGTTTGCTTTTGGAGGAAAATGTACAGTTTTTGGAAGGAAACGCGCCGTATTGGCAACTGTTAAGTGTTAGTGTGCTTTTAGGATACATTGTTTTGGCTGTTATTGCACCTGATACAAACAGCTGTCCTGACTTTTAGAATCTAGATATTTAGCTTAAATGTTTACAGAAGGTTCTTCAATCATGATAGAAGCCATTCATGTATTTGATAGAAAAAAGTGTAGCCTTGCTTACGCTTTTATTCAATCAAACTTCTCAATTGTTGGTATTGCTACAAGCTCAAGATAGATAATGAAGAACGCAATAGCAATTTGTGCTCGGATTTCCATTGTGAAATCATTATCATACGTTTCGCGTGCATAAACTAGTATTTGTCTTGCTTTTACTTTCAATTTATGTGCAAATCTAAAAAAAGGATGAGTTGTCATGGAAAGTTAAAAGTGCTTTTGTAAGCTTGTCCTCGCTTTTAGAAGGAAAGATCGTGTTGCGTACATAAGGTAGAATGGATGTGTGAATGTGGAAAGTTTTGAATCGTGAATAGTTGAAAATTATGTCCTGTACATTTCCCATATCGTAATTTAGCTGGAAATTAACAGAAAAAAGTTAAATAACTGTAAAATTTGAACTTCCAATTATTTTCCAAATCTCATTTTATATTATTGGGAAACATAATCAAGTGGTGAAGGCTAATCCGAACGGGCAAATGAAAGTCAAATTGTTTTAATGGTACAAAACTACTACTGAATTTTGACTGGCAAGGATTTTGAAAACACAAAACTTTACTGGTTAAGTACAATCGCATACAAAATAGTTCAAAATTAAGAAACGGAACAAAATTATATCTGAATTATTGTGGGAATTGCACCTAAAGAAAAAGCAACGTGTAAGCCATTCTTATGGGACGCGTTTACAAGAATATTAAGTAAACTTTGGGATCTTTCACGTTCCCTAGAAAAGTGGTTCCTAGGGAACTACCGGTTATAAAAAAATGGGAACGAGTCTCCAACGTGTCATTTTAAGCACATGCCCTGTGTAGTAATAGAGTTTAGGGCAGCTATTTAAGTGAGAAATTAAGCTATTTTAATTAGAGCGTGCTGGTAGAGCTATTGGAAACCATGAGCTATGTTCAACTTTTATACCAACATTCAAAGGGTGTAATATATTAGGTGGACTGGTTATTGGGATGGAACAATTATGTTCATTATGCTGGAGCTATATTATTAGAGAAATGCAAAAGCGAACCATATTTTATATCCCTAATTCATATTTTAATTTGACCCATTAATAGATTCAGTAATTAGATTATATTCCCAAAATAAGTGTACAGAGACCAACTCACCAAGTTTAGACTAAATACTGAAGAAGAAATGAAGTATTCAGAATGATGTGATTATGTAGCTTGACAGACATACTGCAGGATAAAAGACTGCATAAATAACTTCTCAGTTCTTCTGATAGACTTTGTGAAAATTGGTCTTCTTAATCCAATCGGTACTGCTACTGACTTCGATGTCTTCTCTTGGAAATAAGCTTCGAGCTACAGCATAACCGCAGAGATTAATCTGGGCACATGACGAAGATGTTAGTAGTTAGTATAGACACTAGGGTGGGGCGAAAAATAAAAAGTTTTTACATGGACTTCTAATACTCCCAAAAGTTGTCTTTTGTGATAGTTAGTTAATGTACAAAATTTGACTAATATCGGTTAATATCTTGAGGGTGCGCTAGTGTCGCTAAGTTTCGTTCTCATTTCTCACCTTAATTTCATGACTATTTTATGGAAATTAATGCCTGTAACCAGTTATATTGCCTACAATTTACTGTTAGAAGACATTTTTGTATTAACAACATATTAAATATTTCCCTTACACATTTTGGGCGATATCTGTTAGCATTTTGAGGAGGGCGCCCTATTTTGTTTGTAAAAATTGGGCAAAAAAATCCCGAAATTCAAAAGGGTTTTATTTCAACTGAAAGCTTTATACGAGTAAATCTGAATCTGCAGAAAATCTAACATTAAAAATGTTAAACTGCAAAGCCTTTACATAAATGAAATGGTATTACACAAATATTTAATTATTTATGTAAACGATCTGATGTTATACTCACATATGTTCAGTTTTGTGCACGTACACAATTTAAATATTACATAAACTTAAAATACCAGAGTTGGATCTCTTATGCAGATGGTTTCTAATCCTTCTTCGTTTCAAACGAGGGTAGTGTTCTGAGTGCTTTTAGACGTGCGCGGATGAAACCGTCCCTTGCTTCTGGTCCACACACAGCCAATGATGCCTCTGTCACAAGCTTAGCGCAGCGCTCCACGGATTGTGTATGGCACGGAAACTTTAACATTTCCCGAAGCAAATCTGGCACATCTCCAGTTTTCACAATGTCTTATACTATCTTCTCAGAGAATGTCATTGTTATAGGAGGCTCCGTTACAACATCTTCACAGTGCCAGTTGATCAGGTCCACGTAGTCGGGAGCAGATAAGTTAAGACGAGGTATAGTAAAAGAACGAATCTCATTGCCACGAACGGAACTGGTGTCTCGAGCACGCAATATCCTGCGAGCAGCTAGCTGCCGTATATGCTTACGATCGTCACCCAACATTCTCAGCAAAATATTTTCCGTATGCGTAAAATACGCGTTTCTCTTAATGACAGGATCGATAACACGTAACATGTCGTCCGTTAGGAAACGCGACAATTGAATGGTTTGCCACAGGTTCTTTGCACCATCCTTGCATGATCAGTTGCACTTAATTAAAAACCAGCTAGGTACATAAACTTTAATAATGAACGAAACAAGCGTTTTCAATTTTTCTGATGGATGTTCTGTGCCAATGTACAAGCGCAAGATTCGATTAGCTGTTGTGAGCCATCTAGAATGATTCAATGCACCAGGTGCTCTTTCAGAAAGGCGTATCGGGCAGTCGCCGCTAACAACGGCCTCAAATATTTCAAGCAAATAGTTTTGGTCTGTACTTAAACTATCTCGGTCGACAGCTGGCATGTTCTGGAGACTAGAATCAATAGCAGCATAATTAACTACTTTTAGTAACTCACAACCTGGTAAACGTTTGCCAATAGAGCCGCTGAATCCTCCAGGACCAGATGTTGGTCCATCTAGGTAATCCATTAAATGGCGAAGTGGCAATTCGTTGCCATGAAGTTGGCATATTAACCACTGCAATGGTCTATTGATTACTTTTTCAAGACGCAAAATTACGCCACCTCTGCTTCCTGTATTTACTGCAGTACCATCACATCCGATAGCGCATAACTCACTTGCATCGATTGTATTTACAGCAAAGAATTCAAGTATGCCGTTTGCAATTCCTTCCGAGGTCGAACGTTTTGGAGAAATATGTCCTAAATATGCATTATCAGGTAACATAACCAGTGAAACGTGCTCTTCAGTTCTTGTTTTCCGATGATAACTGCCAGTCATCGATTGTTCCAGGAACAATGTGCTATCCTTCCGTCCATCAAAATACAAGCCTCGTATAGCTTTACATTTTAGATCTTAATGTTCCTGAAGTTGCAGTCGTTTTCTCGCTTTGTTACGTTCCCGTTTCACTTTGCTTAGATCGACGATATCTGATGTTCCTCCAGGAGAAATTACGCCGACATCTTCCAATACTGCAGATGCTAAGGCAGCCGTTGCTCTGTTGGGCACACCAAAGCGATCACACGTCTTTGAAAAGTTATTTAGACTTTATTACAGACTTTATTACAGAGTTATGTAGACTTAAAGTTATTACAAGTAAATTCTGGATCCGTTTCGACAGTACCTTCCATCAACGATTCGCTATCGATATCTGTTTCATCTGTGTCTTCATTGCCATTAATTTTGATCTTCCTCTTCGTCCTTAATTCTTCTTTGCTTTTCGTTTTTCTTTCCATTTCCGTTTCCTTGTGGTTCGAACATAAACATTTTCAATATACATTTTCCGTTCTCCACGCTGATCTAAAAGGAAAACTTGCTCTTTGACAGGGACTTTACGAGACTTATCACAATTACATGCACTGAAATCACATTTACAACAAGCCTTACAACGAGCTTTGGCACAAAATAACTTTACCTTATCATTAAATGCACCTTTCTTGTTACTAGTTTTCTTTAGGTTTTGATACTTGTCATGATAATTTCGAATCAGCTGAAGAATTTGTGGGTGAGAAACTATAGGAATAGAGGATCGGTGCCATATTTCTTCCAACCTCGTAGCTATAGCTTCTGAAATGTCAGCCACGGTAGGCTCTTTGCAAGTATCAAATGGTTTCTTTTCATGCAAAATGAACAAATAATATTTAAACACGTCTTCGTGAATTGGTAACACCGAATCAGATAAGGTTTTGGGGGCTCCAAAAATGGGATCATTTAGTTCTTTCCTTGTTTTTACACTCAATCCAACGAGGGAATTTTCCTCCTTCATATTTCCATTGCTCATTATGTCCGAAATACTGCCTTGATCATTTGATCAACTAAAATCACTCACTCACTGTAAAACATTCGATTTTGCACAAATTTGTCGCGAACAACGATCTCTCTAAGTACAAGGCTGTCCGAAATACCTTTGCCTCCTTAACTTTAATTTCTTGACACGCAACAGTGTGAAGTGGTATCAATCACCTTAATCACAGGTAAGGTTTCAAGAATCTCTCTTCCTATGCTACAAGTAATATGACAGACATTTTTCTTCATAAATCACACAGAACCAAATCATTACTTTCTATACTGTAACGAAACAAGCTAAACGTTTTGGAGTGAATATGTGTGCCTGCCATCTATCGGGAATTTTCAAATAAAAGAAAATAAATCACAGCGTGGTGGATTCAGTCGGCCAAGGCTTTCTCAAAACAATTGAAATTAACATGATGCTTAGGACTTGATTTTTAGCGCCTCCTCATATTCCTCATATTTCGCACTTTTTGCGCATTTTCACAACAAAACATAGGGCGCCCTCCTCAAAATGCTAACAGATATCGCCCAAAATGTGTGAGGGAAATATTTAATATGTTGTTAATATAAAAATGTCTTCTAACAGTAAACTGCAGGCAATATAATTGGTTACAGGCATTAATTTCCATAAAATAGTCATGAAATTAAGGTGAGAAATGAGAACGAAACTTAGCGACACCAGCGCACCCTCAAGATATTAACCGATATTAGTCAAATTTTGTACATTAACTAACTATCACAAAAGACAACTTTTGGCAGGTATTAGAAGTCCATGTAAAAATCCTTTTATTTT
>JAGDQP010019442.1:0-34855 GCA_022664845.1 Lepisma saccharinum
TTTGGACATAGACATTAGAACTTTTTATATACAAGATATGACTTGCAGCATGATAAAAGGTAACATACCGATTTCTGTATTCAGATGGAATGTAGAGTCTGTTCTTTCAGCTCTAATAAACTCCATAATGAGGATAACCATTTTCATATATTGTGCCCAAAATTTGGCTGTTCCACTAGTTTCTTCTGCTTCTTGCAGACAGCTAAAATATCTGACACTATGGTATTTGCTGCTTTAGTCATAATATCCTCTGGAGATATTTAATTTTTAACATTCTTTCACTGCTTAGCACAAAAGTGCAGTTAGGAACTTTAACAGAGCACTAGTGTGAGGAAATGGGATTAGTCAAATGACAAAAAGAAGAATGACAAAAAGTTATAATTTTATGCTAAACAAACTTTATTTAAAAAAATTTTTCGATGTGATGCTCAGTTTCCGCGAAAATTAAAAAAAAAAAAGGCCACCATTTTCCAAATTGTAGGCTGTAGCACAAGTTCAGTTTTGGAGGATTTCTAGTACATTACTTGGGCATACAAAATCCCATGCTTCTAAGAATTTTTTTTTAACTAATCACAAAAGTTTGGCCATGTGGTAGGATGAGTTCAATACGGCTGGCGAAACAAGTCATTTCTAACATACAACGAACCACACATTCCTAACTATGATTTCGACGTCAATTTGTAAGGTTTCATGGCCAAAAAGATCAATAAGTGGTGGCGATCAATTGTCTCATGGTAACCGGTTTGAGTCATGGAAGGGGAAGAATCCCATATGACTGCCAAAACAAGTCATTTCTAGCATAAAACAAAGATAGCTTCGGAACTATTGCACATAGAACTATAATTCTGGTACCAAAGTGTAAGGTTTTATAGCAAACATGATCAACAAGTAATGGTAACCAGCATCTTGAGCCATGGGGAGGAATGAAACCAATATGGTTGTCGTAACAAATAATTTCTCACATGCAAGCAAATACATAATCGGAACTATTACACCTACAACTATTATTTTGGTGTTAAGGTCAATGTAAAGCCAAGATCTCCAACAAGAGATGGCAGCACTATCTCCGTATATGTCTAATGTATTTTTATCGTTGAACGAAATTTCAATGCGGCTCCTAAAAATTCAAGCCTTTGGAGTTCAAACTTTCAGGGAAGGAAGTTCATAATTAATTCAAGAGTTCTATCCGTGTCGATTTTACATTTTCTTTCTTGTCCATTTGTTGAAAGAGCTTCATTGTGAGTCCATGGCAACGATAAAGCGATTTCAACAATGAATAAGAAAGAAAATGAAAAATCGGCACGGATAGAACTCTTGAATTGGTTATGAATTTTCTTCCCTGAAAATTTGAACTCTCTAGGCTTGAATTTGTAGAAACAGCATTGAAATTTCGTTCAACGATAAAAATACATTAGACATATACGGAGATAGTGCTTCCATCTTTTGTTGGTTTTACATTGCCCTTAAATTGTCGTGTTTTATGGCCAAAGAGAACAACAAGTGATGGTGGCCACCTGTCTGATGAAGATTGTCTTGGTTATGGAAAGGGAAGAATCCAATATGGCTGCCGAAACAAGTATTTTCTTTCATAGAAAAATATTTTCAGAACTATTGCACCTAGAATTATAGTTCTAGTGTCAAAATGATCAACATATGTTGGTGGCCATCTGAGTAGTCTGTCTTACGTCATGGAAAGGAAAGAATCCAATATGGCCACCGTAACATGCAGTTTCTGCTTGCAAGTAATCAGTTTCCAATTTGTGATAAATTACGAAGAGAGGGATACTAACACTAGCGGTTGCTCGTAAGTTGCAATATACTACCTGTTTGGGTAGAAATACAAAGATTTTATCCCTGGTTGGGACGATATTCTGAATCAAAAGCCGGAGATGAAATTCTCAATCACTAGGGAATATCCCCCTGCATCCCCCACGGCAAATTGAACACCGGCCAGGAGGCATCAGCCTGACACGTTAATAAAACCAACAACAATAATCACAGCAGTGAGCAATTACTGCGAGATGACAGAGTAAAGAAATAAAAAACTTTTTAAAGACATACTTTACTTAAACAATTCGTACTAAAAAGTAAAAAATAATGTTGTTTATGCATGACTAAAAAGAAAATCATGGTGCGCTATCTCATTTACAGTCAGTTTATAAATTCTTGAATTGGCGTGCCCCATGTTTTTCTTTTTAGTCATGCATAAACAACATTATTTTTTTTACTTTTTAGTACAAATTGTTTCAGAAAAGTATGTCTTTATTTTTTATTATTATTATTATTATTATTTCGTGTTATTTCGATGTTCGGATACTTTTCCTCAAGCCAATGTTTTGCCACCCAATCCCTAAAGTGTTCTGCCACCAGTCAATCGCAACGTGGTTGCATTCTAGTGTTTATTTTAGGATAAAGAAGTCCACATTAAATATATTAAAATACGCTTTTAAAATATATAAATATATAAAAATATATGAAAGTAACAATGGAATATTATATTGTCAACCACCTTACGTTGCTGTGCAAAATTTGATCATTGTATGACCTCAGGACATGAGTTAAATTAACGCTGCAAGATTTGAGAACACGACGAAGCATTGTGAACTAAAGAAAAGTTTGTAAAACAGAAAAATATAAGCTCTTCTTATGATAAGAAAATGGTGATTTGGCAAAAGAATAGAGATTTGTTTATTTTGTTTTAACTTCATGACTTCCACTAGTCAGCTATCAAGAATATTGAATGTAGTATAAGGCAAACGGTGACACTCTTCACGTAACAACATCAGATTCCTTTCATATATCGCTGACGACCCTATGACCTTAATGATATGAATATACTGCTGGTTCATGATAAGCACACACACACACTGAGAGTTGTAATTCATATTGGATACTGTACGCAATGAATTTTACAAGCATCATTGTCTTGTACGTACAAAGTGAGTATCCATACTGTACTAATAAAATTGGCACTTACAACAGGGGGCTACTTACAATACCATGAACTGCTTTCCTCCTCACAAATATCATCATTATTCAGTTATGACCTATCCTCGTGGACCTGAAGGTTTTTCTTTGTCTTGATATGTCCATGTATATTCACGATATGATGGCGGTGATGGAGATTCTCGTTAACGGTGTAGATCACCCCCGCCATCTTGGCATGACCTTTCCATTGAGTTACATGGGAAATGTTTTACTAGTCTTATGTCTCTCAGAAGTGTAATTTTTAACTTCTGTTTTCGCCTAGTGTTGCGTCATGTTTTCTTTGACTTATGCTGTTTTATAGAAATGCAATATTTTACATACGAACAGTATAATTTCCCGTTGACATATTGTGATTTGTATGGTAAGCTATTAATAATATATACTCATCATATTTAAAGATACTTCTGAGAGACATAAGACGAGTAAAACGATTCCCGTGTAAATCAATGGAAAGGTCATACCAAGATAGCGGTGGTGATCTACACCGTTAACGTAACAACGTTGCGAAAGTAGCACTTGGTATCTTCAAGTAAAGGAGAGAGAAACTAAAGTAGTTTCAACTTTGGCCTGTGTGTTAGTTACATCGATATATCGATATCAAAATATGTATTTTTTCGAAAACGAATAATCGATATCGGGAAAATATTGATATTGATATATTAATATGATAAGCAATTTCAATGTTCAATAATTTATAATACAGAGTGTCACCGAAATAAATAGTGCAAACTTCCGGAGGGGATTATTTACACCACAAAAGAAAAAGTTTCTTTGAAGAAATTTACTGTGTGGTTTCGGAGCTACAGGCGCTCAAAGTCACAGAAGTAGCGTCACAAATTACCTCATAGCTCTACATAATGACGTAAGCGGTGTCGGCTTAGCAAATCACAATCGAAGTAGTACCCAATCTATTTAAGTTATATTTATAATTAGTGAATACAACAATAGGAGAGAGAGATAAATAGATAAAGGTAAGACATACATAACATTTGTTGATTTGGAAAAGGCATTCGATCGAGTAAACTGGAAAACCTTAATACAAGTATTAGAGAATAAAGATGTGGATGAATGGAGAAGGCTTAGCTTGCCTTGAAGGACCTACCGTTTTCGGCAGAACACTGATGATGATTATGAGTTTCATAAATATATAAACTAAAATAATAAGGAATACTTACTATCAGTGAAAAATATGTTCATGTGTTTCTTTCTATTTCTTTCATTCAGTATGAGAAAAATTTACTCAACATTTGGACGAGGTGGGGGGGGGGAGTCCCTCCCGCTCATAACATTAAGACAGACGTACCCCGCCTGTTTCGTAGCCAATGTATACACTATGGTCATATAAAATATATAATATAAGCGTTATGTATGGAATGGACAATATTAACGCTGAAATTGTCATTATATTGCCAAAGAAAACAGCTAACAAATTGAAAGCATCCTTAAGAATATTGGCAACTTTCCTTGTTTGGGCCGAATAGAGTGGAGAAGAAGAAGGAAGATAATTGAATTATTGGTACAAGTCGAGGCACTTTGTCGGAAATCTTTTGAGATGAAGTGCAAATCCATAATTCCTTTCATCAGTGACAGTTTTGGTATGAAAATGAGCTCGACAGTCACGCCAAATATGACCGGAAAAGCGACGGCAACTGGAGGCAGTGAAAAGGGAATAGGATGTAAATACGAAGGATAATATTCAACTATCAAAAAATAAAAAGAAAGAAAAAATAACTTGAATTGTACAACAATCTGTCACAAAGAGATTTGCAAATGGAACGAGAGAATTCTTGTTCTCTCATCTTGTAAGAGAAAAACACCCTTTGTCTTTGAAGCATAATAAAGAATCCGTCTCGACAATAGCCTGATCCAAGATCTGAAGAATTTCATTGGCATGCTACAGATTTACCATTCTCTCCTTCTTTCTTCATAGATCACCTCCACACCAACTTCTGGTCACTTTTATCACTGACATCCAAGAACTTCTTTCATCTTACATATCAGTTCACCTTATTAATATTTATCCTGAAGAAGCAGTTTTATCATATACACATCACATTTAAGAAATCAATAAATACTTCCTGCACACCTGCACTACATGAAAATATAAAGCCTCGGCTTAAAAGAAATATGTGTAAAGTCAGAAAGCTAAGTTAAAATGTCGGACATGGTTAACATTAACCAAAATTATTTTAGTAATGCAAACGCAAGTTACCGTTAACGCTGGTTTCAAACTTAACCAGTGTGAACTTGCGTAGGTTATCTTACTATTAGTAATCTACACGCAAGTTAGGCGTTAAACGCCACTCACTTCGTGAGTTAATTTGTCTTGTTATCGAAATATATAGCATCCTAGTGGTGCGTATCATTTTAATAGTATAATTAATAGTATAAAAGAATAATGGCATAACCATAGAGTTATAACACCTCCACTAGAGTCAGGACTGGCGCTGCAGACGCGGCGCCACTTGAAAGTTAAGAGATAGTATGTTTGTTTGCCAAAACAACACGTATTGTGAGATGCTATTGTATAGCTGCCATGCTTCGCTCTTTGGAATTGTTTGTTATAGTTGCTTCGTTTTGATTTAAGAAGAAAATGTCGATCTCCTGTGCAGCTTACGGTTGTACTGAGAGATATAAGAACGGAAGTAATTTATCGTTTCACAGGTAAATGATAATTTAATATTATTCCGTGAAAAGTATTTCATTGTGTAAGGCGCTGTTTCGTGCAGTTTACCTCTGCTAGAATTTGAATTTTACTTACGGTATTTAGGCATCTAAGGCTCAGGACCGGGATGAGGGAAGGGAAATGATTCGGGAGATGTCGGCCAGGGCTTAAGTTGAAGGTGCCATCCCGGGATGGTGTCACTGAGGAAAAACTCTGGATGAACCTCAATGAGGATGGTCGGCCGCTGGGATCGAATCCACGACTTTCCGAACCTACGCCAACGATCTACCACTGAGATACGGCGGCTCGGTGTCTGTGCTAGAAATATAAAAGGGAACACACATCTTTGATTTCAACTATTTGATGCAAAGGGGCATCGTGTTAGATCCACAGAGTTAGAAAACTGTCCGTCGTTGGTTAGATTAGAGGTTTCCAAACTGGTCGGCAATAGGAATTCTATATACTTTATATACCCAAAGTCGGACACAATATATACTTAATAGATATGACTATTCGAATTGTTTATGATATAAAGTGAAAACAGAACATTTGAAAATATATAATAAACAAAGTCGTTTTTTAATAGTTTCAAGACAAAGATTTTTACCCTAAATTTAAAGACACTCTTCTTCATTCTCAAATAACATTTCCGGCATCTTCTAAGCTAATCAGGGCAGCCAGATTTTTTTTCTTTGGTGATCTATATAGTCCCTTTCGATAGCTGGTAGATCAAGTTAAAACTGTCTGAAAACTAGAGATAAATTTATACACATTTTCTTTAATAACATACTTCTTGTTTCAATGATATTTGTGAACCTTCCCGTTCCCCGTACCTTTTTTCAATTGTATAATTTTCTTTGTAAATTTATGCAAGTAAACCGTTAGTAGTATAATTACAGTATCCGGCGTTTGTGTGTGTAATATTTATGTAGGGCCTAACTTGCGATGTATCCCTGATGTTATATAATATTTTTAAATGTATCTCTATTGTTTCTTAAAAAGTTATGTGTCTTTAAGTATCAACATTATATTGTTTTATTTTAAAAAAATCTTTCAGAACAAAAATCATATTTATCAAGAACGTTTTATAAGTGATTGTTATATTAAATTATACCTTAATATTGATCTTACGTGCTGAACTTAACTAACACGGGAAGTAACAATGAGCTCATATCGAAACCTATCGTAAAATTTCACGCAGAGGAAGGAAGTCCTACAGAAAGACCATACACAAAAAAATCAGTTGCTCTTTTGAACTGGAAATACCCGAAATGCATGTTGAAATGTAGCTCACCAATGTCTGCAAGTGCACAATAATAAGCGCATTACCACCCCTTGTAAACTGCGTGTTAATGAGAAAAAGTGAATAACAACAACGTGGGTACATACTAGACCTAGGGGGAAGTCGTATGGTAGGGTGGACCTTGACGGCAGCCATCTTGAATTCAGGTCAAGTTTTTCAAACAGGAATAGGGTAATGTGACACATAATTTTGGACTAGAATTTAATCAGAAAAACAATGGTGACGTTAGTTTTAAGATACGCACAGGTGGTAAAATGTTACAGGCATATTAATTGTTTATGTTTCCGTTGTACCCAAGTCCCTTACAATACAACGCCTTCTAAATTGCGTGTTAAAAATAATAAGTCAATAACAACATGGTGGATATATATGAAGTCGAGAGGAATGTCAATGATAAGGGGGAACGTGGCGGCGGCCATATTGAAATCCGCCATCTTGAATCAGACACAAATTTTGTAACTAGAAAGCACAGCGCGCGACGCCTCATTTTAATAGCAAATGTTTTCACCAATCCAAAGGTATGCCTATTTTTGCTCTATCGTTAACCAGAACGAAGTTAGGGCTGTTGTGATTGTGTACCAAACGTCAATACGTCGCTCTTTTAAATGGGTAACATGTTAATTTACGCCACATGTGAAGTGTATTCCAGTTAGCACTTTGCTGAAGGTTTGGCGTAACTTGGAACCAAAATGGCTAACAATAAACAGGAATGGAGAACATATGGAACAATCCCTTGAAGCGTTCGTTATTGTTGGTTCCTTACCTCTCTTGTTTAGTTCACATTAAAAACAGTCCTAAGTTCCTACTGGTTTATCTGTGCCACTATCACCTACGTAGCATGTTAGCTTGTAATAAAGTTGTCAGACACTTGTTTGGATTTTGTTGAACTTGGTATGGTGTTGAACTTGATAAACAAGCATGAAACAAATTTCTTGGAAGAACTGGTTGTTATAACGAGCCTAGTTCAAGCTTCTTGGAACAACTGGTTGTTATAACGAACGTAATTCAAGCTTCTTGGAACAACTGATTGTTATAACGAGCCTAATTCAAGCTTCTTGGAACAACTGGTTGTTATAACGAGCCTAATTCAAGCTTCTTGGAACAACTGGTTGTTATAACGAGCCTAATTCAAGCTTCTTGGAACAACTGGTTGTTATAACGAACCTAATTCAAGCTTTTTGGAACAACCAGATACATGAGAAAGCTTGCTGAACTTGAAATCTAATTGAATTTTATTACGTTGCACGTGCCACGAACGTTTTTCGTCGTAAGCTAATGTACGGCAGCTCCCACCCTTTTATTACAGCCATCTCTTGCTAATCTGATGAACTAACTATAATTAGCGTGTGGAAAGCGAAGTAGGACGAGTGATTCCGTGGTCTGATGTCTACCGCATCAAACCACGGAATCTACAAGTTTAATCTTCTTTTAAAAAGTAAATTGGTCTCTTCTTTTCTGTCCTGTCAAAGCTATTTCAACCTTGATTCTTGTAAATTAGACTGCGGGATTTAACCTTGTTTAAACCTTTACGACTTGATTTGCTAAGCATGCATGAAGTTGTCCCACTTGTCAAAGAAAGCTTGATTCACTTTCAAGTCAGGCCAAAATTACTATGTGGACACTGTGAGAAATTTGGTGTGATCATTGGGCAGATACCGCGGAGGAGTATTTGTACAAAGTACAAGGGTGAACGGCTAAGAACTTCAATCACTACACTCGCTCAACTCAATTAAAGGTTTCTCTGACGATTTGATTTGCACATTGATATATGTATCAGAGGTGAAGATAAAAAAAGACGAAAATCCGACTGGGACAAATTTAACAGAAGTACATATAGTATAAAAGTAAAGCTTGATTTTCAGTTGATTTTCGCTTGTGTAATTACGACTGATGCAACAAATTTGATTTAAGTTTGAAATTGACTGTACTAAGATAACTTGATATTGCAAGTTTGATTTTAGCTGAAGTTGTGTTGCTATACTTGGCCGCTAGTGTCGTGGCAGACCTGTTTCGCGCTTGTTGTAACAAACTTGTAACAGCTAGTAACTATGATTCAAACTTTTACACTTGAGATGACAAGCTGTTATACTTGAGATGGTAAGCTTGCAATAAGTTTGAATCAAGCTTATATACTTTACCATCGGGGATAGAGAAAAGGCTGTGTGACGTCGTCAACATGAAAACGGTCTAATAAAGCGAGATCTTGAACCCTAACCTGATGTTAACTTTTCTCTACAAACTTTCATTTATACGTTACAGTGCGTTAGAGACTGAGTTCATATAATGGGAAAATACAGTAACGGAAGTTTGTAGCTTTACGAATTTGAAAACGGAGAGATAAATTGAGGTCTCTGAACACGTCAGTTTTCGTGCTAGCAGCCTTACATGGAAAGTAAGAGTTGATCTAACACTTGGATCTAACATTCTTTTAGATCCGCTAAAGAAAGAAGGTGAAAGAAGTTACAGATAGACCCGATAGATGACACTGTACGTACTTACACTCGCAGAGAATCTGTTTCCATCGCGCTGTTGTTCTTTGGTTCTCTATACTAGATGGCACTGCAATCACTAGCGTGTACATTGCTTTATTCAAATATTCATTTCACAAGTACAGTAGAACCAAAATAAATACATGAGTAGAACGTCGGTTATCCGAACGTCAGTCATCCGAAACATCAAATATCCGAACTTATTAATTTAAATGGAGTAATATAAACATTGCAAAATTAAACAATGAGTAATACAACAATGAGAAAGGAGAAAGTTAAACAATAAATAATTCAGGGCTTTGGATGGGAAATTTCTTCTCAAAAAATGAGAAATCACTATTACTTCACGTAATAAGGTACCATGTCATTTCAATTAAGTATTGTATTTCGTATGCACTGTACTACATTGTAATGGTAATATCATCTTAGATAAACCTTTAAATTTGATCCACTATTTACGTTCGGTTATCCGAACAATAGCTGATCCAAATTAGTTCGGATAATTGACGTTCTACTGTATTTAGAAATTCAGATACTTCTGATTCATCGCTTGAGTTCTCACTAGCTTTCTCTATTCGAAAGTGGTGACATTTTGAGGATTACTTGCCGTGTCATTAGTGCGAGATTTGTAGGTCATTTGAGTGGTTGTGGTGGTGGTGATGGTGGGATGTTAAAGAATATAAATAAATTTGGAAGTATAGTTGGCAGGAAATAGCTGTCCGGAAATCCATTAACTTTGATCTCATGCTTCCAAAAGTTGATTCTTACCAGGGATTCCTCCAGGATTTTTAGTTAGGAAGAAAGTGCAAAGTCAAAATTGTGAGGATGTCAGTGGTTTTGCACGGTTTCTATCGATTTTTGACCGTAAAAAAATAAGTCGGGGGTACGCTCGAGAATTTGTGGGGTGACACCCCCACAGGTGGTGGGGGTAGCAGGGTCACTGATTCCTACTTACACATCCTCTTCCACATGTATAATGAAATGAAGCACCAGTAGGTATAACTATGTTCTCTTACGACGGAATATGATAAAGTTATTAAGGTTAGTGTAAACCAACTGTCTCTAAAGTTAGATGGCAGTACTACCTTCGTGAGTCTCTAATGTACCTTTTTTTTCGTTGCACGAACTTGCAATACTGTTCCTACAAATTCAGGCCTAGAGAGTTCAAACTTTCAGAGAAGAAAGTTCATAACCATTTCGAGAGTTCTATCCGTGCTGATTTTTTTCTTTTCTGTTCATTGTTGAAACAGTTTTATTGTTATATTCACTACAACAACCAAGCTATTTCAACAATGAACAACAAAAGAAAATTAAAAAATCGCCACGGATAGAATTGTTGAAAGGCTTATGAAATTTCTTCTTAGAAAGTTTGAACTCCCTAGGCTTGAATTTGTAAGAAGAGTATTGCAAGTTCGTGCAACGAAAAGAGTACGTTAGAGACATAGATTGGTAGTGCTTTTACATCTATCTTTAGAGATTGTTGCTTTACAGTAATCTTAAAAGAAAGTTGTGACTTTGTAAGTATACAGGGTGTGTAAAAAATTGGGGTCATAAGTAAGAAATTACTGCAAGTTTAGACTAATGGTTGCCATTTCAGCCGAGAAAATAAATTCACCATTAAACAAGTACAAAATATACACTTTAGATCGAACCCGATGACAATATACAATGTGTGCGTATAGTTATACTAGCGTGAAGTGTTTCAGTGGAGAAAACTAACCAAATGAAATGGGCCTTCCAGTTTTAGTCACCAGAGTATAAGAACAGCTGGATAAATCTAGGTGTACAATGAAACGTTAACTCCTTTCTAACACGCAACCCAACTATCACTATTGATGTGTTGGTTGCATGGGTGGCCAGGATGTTTAGGGTAACCACTGTTAAAGATTTGGGACCATTCAAGACTGAACTGAGACCTGGATTGGATTGTGTCTGTGAAAATCTATCTAATCCTTTAACTAGCCAAACGACGAAGAATACAACAAATATTAAATAAATCACGTTTCTTGCTGTATTTGAAGAAGTTCTATGCAAAAAGTTAGTGTATTAAAGTTTATCTCGACATATTGTGCACAAATATGCACAAATGATCAAAAGTTAGCTAGTTTAAAGCGTATAGGAAGTGCGCTTTTTTGTACAGTGTAGTACTTTATTCAGAATTATTAGTAAATCAGAGGAATGTAAGCTTGCGTTTGTTCAAGGGTGGATATTACCAATATACATGTTTAAAATTTTTTGGTTCTATCATTTTTCACAAATTATTAAAAATAGCTCAGCCTCTAATGTCTACTTGAAAAGATTGTGGACTACGTATCCGATTTTGGACATTCGGCTCTCGTCCTCTCAGATTTCCCTGGTTTTTCCTCTGCCACAGGAGGCGAATGCCTGGATAGTGCCTTGAAATGAAAATATACCTATTATTTCCCATTAGCTTCTTCCGTTAATCCTCTTTCTACTAAATCTACAAATTTTACAACACATAACAATGCCATTTGCTGAACCCTTCATGATGTTTACTTCCATGGCTGCAAATTTCGTTAATAAATCCATTTATATACATTACAGTATCACGGAAAATGAAAGCGTAACTTACTGTTGCTGTCGAGAAAGTTTTTCAGAAGAATTTGTTTGCCAAAATTTACTGGTAAAAGAAAAATAATGTTCAATCTATGTCTATACATGTGATAAGTCTGGTTTTCCAATATGATGTCGAGGGTATTACTGTTTAAACCTTCGGGCTCTACATAACGATACTGGAGTGACTGCTTAGTGTCGAAAGAGCAAATATTTAAACTCGTTTGTCCACTTCCAGTCTAAGCTAATATGGACCAAATTTTCAGATATAACTCAGCTTTATACGCTTCTTGTCGCTGTGTGGCCCGTTTTTTATTTAAGTCCTAAGTTATTCATATAATAGGATACCGTACTCTGCGTATAATAGAAAATACTGCAAATAATGTTTAGCTTTCTTTTTGCAAGAATTAAGACGTATATCAAAAAACAAGCCACACAGAGATATCAAACGTAGAACCGAAAATTTGGTCCTTATTGATTTAGACTGGAAGTGGACAAACAAGATTAAGTGTCTTCTCCGCTCCTTGACTCATAAAATTTTCAATAGCAGCAGACAACAAGTATCGCTTTTAGGTAGAAGTAATTGGTTCGAACCTTTGCCATGTGAACTAGGATCAGAATTTAATTAAACCATTGTCATTTTCCTAAATAAACTTTATTGCAACTAAAATTACCATTATTTTGTTTGAAATTGCCTAAAATAATAGTTTTAATTTTAATGTATGTTGGGTTGCACAGCAAACAGGCGGTTTGACCAGAAAGTACGTTTCAACAGCGAAAGGATCAAGAAAAGGGAAGAAAAAGAAGTAAATATAAATTCTAAGTTTCGAAGGACCATAAGATAATAAGTTATATTATTGTATCTACTAGCTGATTTTTTCGTCCGTTGTGTGGGATGAATAAAATAGGCCTATGTTGTCAACACCCTTATACTACTACTGCTACTACAAATACTACCGCTACAGCTACAGCAACAACAACAACAACTACTACACTCAGTGTTTCTTTCAGGCATGCTTTCGGGGGGCTTTTCCCCCCGGGAGTTTCCAACCGCCCCTCTGAAAGAACTAGTCTCAACACTTCTGTTATTCATATGTGTACTGAAATACGTACATAATACCACATTCTATAAATATTCTTGATGTTATTTTCAGGTTAAGTAAAGATGAACGACATATTATTATTATTTTATATTCTAGCTCAATGGAGTCATTATGCATTTCACCCCCACGAGCCTCGCGAATAAAATTTTGTGGAAGAAACACTGCCTGCACCTACCACTAATACAACTACAACTACTAATACTAGTATTAATACAAAGCTCAGATGGGGGAGAAACGAAGATTATAATTATTGCATCGTGGTTGATAAGCCGAAGGGAAAGAGACCGTTGGAAAGACCGAGACGACGTGTTTGTGATGAAAACTGGATTAATCTTGCTCAGAATAGAAATGTTATGGAGAACGTTTGTTACTGCGGCAATGAACTTGCGAGTCCGTAAGCCATAGAGTAACTAAGTAAGTAAGTAGTCCTGCTATATCTTACACATTATACTTTCTTCAAACCTTAGTTAATCGATATATGTCATTATTTATGGCTTGCTATAATCAAAATTTGAATAAAATGTTTAAAATATATACGTTTACTTATTATTATTATTATTATTATTTAAAACATGGAAACGAATTTACTTCGATAACAATGAAATTTTATGAAAATGGGGATATATCATACATTGCTGTGTTAATTCAGTAAAAAAAATTGCTGTGGTAATTCAACACAATGCTATGTCCCAGCGTGACTACCACTTTTTGTTTCAAATCAACACAACACACGGTGTTGATTTCGGTACTGGGGAAAAAGTTACAGCTGCAGCAAGATTTGAACATGGGTTGTTGAGTTAGAAGTCCAGTATCTTATCGCTTGGGCTAAATCGCCAGACAGAAATACCATTAGATTCAAACAGTATAGAGAATAAAAAAAATGTTGCTGAACACCAAACACAAAGTAAGTCACACGGCTTATGTCATGATTTAATCACTTTTCCATTTGTCAGTTAGGGATCAAAATTCCCATTCATGGAAAATATGTTTCATTTCTATGAAAGCAAGCGCTGCATTTGACATGTTGTTGCGATAAGAAAGCCGTAATTCTGCTCAAGTGTTTGGCTGTCGACATCTTGCTTGCTTTCATAGAAATTGAACATTCTCAATCAGTGGGAATTCTGGTTCCCAGTTGACAAATAGAAAGTAATTAAAACCACGGGATAAGTCGTGTAAGTATCTTAGTTTGTTCGAGTGCTTTTCGTCTGACAATTTAGCCAAGTCGGTAAAACGCTCGATTTCTAACTAACCAATCCATGTTCAAATCTCTGCAGCCGTAACTTTTTTTCCTCCCAGTGCGAAATCAACACCGTGTGTTGTGTTGATTTAACACACAAAAAGTGATAGTCACGCTGGGACACCGCATTGTGTTGAATTAACACAGCTATTTTTTTTACTGTGCAGGTAAATTCTAGAAGTAAGCTACGAATATTCCCTTTAGAGATATGGTAACATCACGAGAATCCTAAAATATTTCTGCGCTTAACATTCTACGAATATCCGAATGTCCTGGATAGGCGAATATGCTAAGGATATCCCTTGAATATCTCAGGGATATCCTACGAATGTATGTAAGTTGTGTTTGTTTTTTTTTGTATACTCTCAGAATATTCTAGGAATGTTCTGGTAATTTTAGACTAGGATATTCTTCTAATGTTATCATTTATTCCCAAAATAATGTTCTGAGATATTCAACGCATATTGGGGTATCCGGGATAACTCTGGGATATCCTAGGTAAGAACACTTCAGCTGAATTTTGATTTTGTAGCGTCATTCGATCAGTCACAATCTTGATCTGAAATTTGCACATTCTGAATTTAAAGATCAGTTATCTCGAAACTGGAGAGTTTTCGACATCACAACTTTTTAATTTCTTGCTTACACTGTAAAAAATTGGAAAATCGTTGTGGATTATAATATCATTACACTTTCTGGATATCTTGTAGGTTTCAAGTTCCAACTCTCTCTCCTTAAAATTAACACAGAAGTCATAAACCTTAGGTCCTGTTCCAACATTTATTCCCCGCCACCTCTAACGGAGAGTGTACCTCGGGGATAGGGATGAGGAACGTTGCAGCCAGGGCATTAGTTGAGGTATGATTCTAGTATTCACCTTGCAACGCTGGGTAAAACCCTTTAAAACCTCAGTCAGGATGGCTGGCAGCGAGACTCGAAACTGCGTGTCTTCCCGTTTCCGACCAGAAACCCGTAACGTTGCCGACTGGATCGTAGTAAGTTGAAGGCCACACAAACATAACGTGTCGGTCTCTCTTTAAACCTTTCTTTCTTTTTCGTGTTAAGATGCAGAGAAATAAAAGCTAAGTTGAATAGAACAAAAGTTTGTTTAAACTCCCTCTTCTAATTGTAGCTGTAAAAGGGCCATGTAGGTTACCAGCGGGACGTTTGCACTTCTCAAAAGGAGGAGAATACCAGGACACAATGGGCGATAAAAGGTCGTGTTTAAGGTAAACTAGCCAAGTCCTAAATTTATCCTAAGTATTCATTTAAGTGATTTTGACTTAGGAAAGATGGTCTCCCAGCTGGAAAAAAGGCTGGGTGGCATTTCAGCTCTGAAGCTCGCTGGGATGAGAAGTGGACAAGAATTCTATTACCCTCTCCAGGTGAAGCCAAGATGCTCTTGCTTTTTCGTGTTCTGATATTTTAGCGGTGGGTGGTAGAGACAATAGCCACGTCAGCCTTTTGTGCCATCTCCGTGATCTTTTGGCAAAGAAAGTTTCTATCGAAACCGTTTGTTAACAAAGCCACTAGTGGTTAACTTCACTCCCCTGTTTGACTATTGGCGGCGCCACAATCTCCTTTTTTTTTCGTCTTCTGTCATTCTTTACTTTCTTCAAAATGGACGAACTTAACAGCAGGCAAAAATCCTAAAGGCGTGGGAACCTTACCGACTCTGTGATGAGCAGGTGACAAGGCTTCTTGCTTGTTTTCGAAGAGCCCGTGCTAGCTTTTTTTTCTTTCTTCTTTTTAGGGTAGACAGTTTACAAGTCGTTTTCAGTTTACTGCAAAACCACTTAAAATGCCGACTACCGCTCCCTCTCGCGCAAAAAAGGAACACCTTCGTACATAAACTTTGCTCACCGAAGCGTTTTGTATGATAGTCTTGCCTTGAGGCAATGTCCTGCGTTTGATTCTTTTTTTCAAATCGCCTCCTCCAAGTAAATACGAACATGAGTCACTCTTCAACCACAATGGACTTTCCTTTGTTCAACAAAACAAAACAAACACACAAAAAAAAAAAAAACGGAAGGGAGAGTGAGATATATTAGTTTTCTATTACTAAAGACACTACTTGAATGGTTTACTCATCAGTGAAATTGTCTGGGAAACTTAAAAAAAAATAGATTTTGGGCGCGCTTACTATGCCAAGAGTTCGACTAGAACAATGCTCACGAGGTCATGGAAAAAGATTTCGTTTTAGTAAATATACGGTAAACGTTCGTAATTGTGTGATTGAATTTTGAAATACCACGGCATTACAGAGAATTATCCAATTAAAAATTTCGCCACCAGGTGGCTCCACAAGTATTGTCTACATTCTGCGTCGTAGTTGAAACTAGACATCTTTTGCTACCTTCATAACAGAGTAAGGTTATTTCAAACTTGTTGAAAACTTGCCATCCAAAGTGTAAAACCTTCAATAAAGCTTATATTGGCAAGTCTGAAGCTTAAATCAAGCTTGAATCATGCTTATAAGTTGGCATCTGACAAGCTTGCTCCAAACTTATCACGACAAGCTTGTCATTGCAAACTTAAATTAAGCTTAAAAAGCTTGAGTGCAAGGTCTAGAAGATATTCCCATCATCATGTGTAGATGTCTCAAATGGAAGCAAATATTAATATTAAAAATATAAAAGTCTATACCGTAAACAACATGTAATTCCAGTAAAACACAACTGCAGCTTAAATATATTGCCAAAATAGAAAACAACACAATATGAAAATCAGTGGCGGATTAAGCTTCCTCGGCGCCGCTAGGCACAAACTTAATATGCACCCGTCTCGAAAGAAAAATCGTATTTGCACTATCTTGACAGGCTAATATATTTTTTTTCAACATAATGAAATAAAAAGCGAAGGATAAAATCAATATTAAAAATATAGTACAAACAGTTCATTTTCTGTATGTGCTATACCTAAAATTATGTAATATATTGAGAAATTAAATCACCACTCACCAGTCATAACTGAAGCTGCTTCCGCCTCACTTTGGTTGCTGCAAACTTCTTTATTCATAGTTCTCCATAAGTACTTCAAAGCCATCAGTCAAGAGGTATGTTTCGATGTGGAGAATAGATAACTCGTTTAATCTTTTATTACATACAAGTCTTCAGTCTTTTTAGAGCCGAAAGCGAACGTTCAGCTGAACAGTTTGTTACAGAAGTACAACCTTCCAGTGGTGTGGTGGATAAATGTAACACCATTGGTGTGGTGGGGTAATATTTACCCCATTGAGTAAAAGGATAGAAAACAACTTTTTACTTGTTTGGTTTTTTATTTAGGTACTTCGAAAAACTGCAACATTAATATTAATTTGATTCTTGTTCTGAACTAATTTCAGCACATTTAGTACATTTTACAATAACATGTTCCACGCACACCCAACGTCCGCATTCCGTGCAAGTATGTCTTGTTGTTTTGACTTTTTTTTTCCTGGGACAGAATGCACATCTCCCACAACCAGATTTCTGTTGGCAAGACAACTCCAGGCAAGTTCGTAATAATATTTTTCTTACTTGTACGTTTCTTTTTAGGAGGCTTCTTCTTATTCCATACTGTTAGTGTGTCTTTACCACAATGCAAAGGCTGATTCAAATCATTTTCATCATCACTTTCAGAAGAGAGTTCGGAATTACTGTTGCGGTCCCTAATGTCCGTGTTATTTGGTTCATATTCATCGTCACTGTGCACAGGAGATACCTCATCATCTGTTTCAAATAACAGTCTCTCAATATCACCATCAGAAACCACTGCCATCTTGAAAATGTTCAACCATTCACTGAGTAAAAAAAATTACACGAGTGGTGTGGTGGGGTGATATATACCCCAGAGCAGAAAAACACAAGTATAGACACGTCGTCAAGCTAAAAAGAACTGCTTGAAATATGTCATTGAGTTCTACCGCAGTTCTGCAGAAGGTACTGAGATGATTGAGTTCTAGAAAAAATTCGCTAGATGTCAGCATTAGTTTGTAAGCGCCTCTGGTAATATTTACCTCACCACACCACTGGAAGGTTTTAATGCAATGCCCATATATGGAAACATAAACTGCAGCTTTTCTTTCCGTATAAATGCTAATATTTCTGCTGGCGACTCACAGATTCCTCATGGTCTTCAGAAGAAGCCCCGCAAAATGCACACATTCATTTGGGAAGACTGATTCCAGCCAGATCAGTTTGTTGCAGCCTGAAGGTTAGCTGCGCGTTCAGAAGTGACACAAGAAGAACTTTGCAGAAACTTACTGTGTCGGTGTCGACTCCGGTAATACCGGCGCAGTGTGAAAACGCAGTTACTGAACAAGCTGACTGCGCAAAAGGGAAGCACAGTAAGGAATGGAAATTATTAAAGATAAAATTATTTTCCTTCCCCCACCCTCTATGATGGATGAAAACATTCTTTCACCTTGTTGCGTTAGAGCCATGATGGCAAATTCAATTTCTCCCTAAAAGGTTTTTTTTCTAACCAGTCCATTCCCTGTAGCATGAGAAGGAAGAATCATCTTTTCCATTAGTTCCCAAGAGGTATATTTTATTCCAACCCAAATTAGACCAGATTCAAGAACTAAAATACCATTTAAATCGGAAGATAAAAATCTATTTCATAGAAATATCGGACGTAGTGCCTTTGATTTCATAATCCGGAAAAAAAGTATTCAACATTTTAAAATTTTCTTATGTAAAATTCATGAGCCTGGAAAGAAAATTAAGGTTCCTGTCCATAACCCTGTTTAGTTTTGGCTTCCTATATTCATTGTTCTTTTCAATTTACATCAGGTCCCTTCTGATCGTGCAAACATTATGCCGTCTTAATAATTTAGTAACATGATTAGATAATAGAAAAAAATATAGGTTATTATTTTTTTTTTTGCATTTGAAAGGTCATGCTATAGGTCATTTTAAAGGTTTTTCATGTCATCAAGTTTCGAGCCCTAATTATTACATTGTTGTAAAAGCTTAAAAAAATGTTGCAATATTTTAAACAATATCAATTAATAAAGAGTGTAAATATGGTGGATATTGTGACTCTTACCCATCACTACATTTTGTGGTTGGCGACGAGTCTGAATTAATTAACCCAATTTGAATCAGATTTATATCTTTAATATATAAAATGCTAAAATTAACTCTTTCGACATACACAAGAAACCCTTATATTGTAATACCATTAAGTCTAGTGAAACCTCCACGAATCACCCACACACGCCTCGAAGACACTAATGTTTCTCAGACCACAGTTTGGGAAAAATTGGTCTAGAATCATGACCACAACAATTACAATCACAACATAAGAGCATAATCAATGAGAGCAGGCTGTTAAGCAAGAATTAGAAATAGACAAACAGCAAAAGAGATTGTTTAATAGCAAATATTATGTTACCATTCAGATAGGGGCGTCGACATCCCCCCCCCCCCGCATACAGCACAGGTACATTCTAGGAATATGTTACGAATATCCCCGTGGGGATATTGGAATATCCAGAATATTCTAAGATATTCTTAGTATATGCGTAGAATATTCTACGAATATCTGAATGTCCGGGATGATTGCATTCCTGGGGTGGGGATAAAACAAGTATATACAACGAATATGTTGAGTACAATTATTCGTTGAGTATATTCTCAGAATATTCTACGAATATTCCTGAAACTCAAATATTGAGTTCCAAAAATGTAATATTCCAAAAAGTATATCCTAGGAATATCCATATTTCGTCCAAAATATTCTGGGACATTGTACGCATATTGTGGATCTAAAAGGGATATCCTGTGCTGTAAGGGGGGAATAATTTTTTATAGCATTATTTCAACATTTTACCTCAGAGTGGTGTCATATTTTACGATATCACTTAGCATTAGCAATAAGGAAAAATGTGATAAATATATGCTTAATAAGTCACTTAGCGGAAAAATATCGAAAATATCCCTGATCTATTCCATCTCCTCTCGAAAATCCTGGATCCGCCACTGCTACAAACAGTGGCGACTCGTTATTGGTGAGATGCCGTCAAAAGGGGTAATATCAGATACGTCGTGCATGTACAGTACGGTAAATTTGCGCGCTTCGCAATTCTGTTGTAACGTGACAATTGAGCAAACAGACTCTCCGGAACCAACACTGATGTACTGCATGATAAATCTGTAACTAAGAGCCAGAACCATGTAAGTCACAAATCCTTGTTTTCCAGGAAAAAAGGGGAAAAACTACTTCCTTTCGCATAGAAACTAAATGGACAAGCTACATAATAGACTTACTTTTTACATTATTTAACGTGCTTACAACATGAATCAAGTAAATATTATGTGAAGCCTTCCAAACACTGTACAAAACTGCATTAATCACGTTTTGGCCAAAATGGGACTTACGCGGTTCTGGCTCTCAGGTACAGAAATTTGCGTCTGTTGAACGTGTTGCCAGGTGGACAATAAACCGTTGTGTACGAAATTACTACATTTGGCGGTACAACCTCACTTGTTCAGTGTATTCCAGCACAAAAAGCGCGAATATTTAAGAACTAATACTTTAAAATGTCATCAATTCAAGCTACGAAAAATCTCGTGATCCAGTTAGTGGAGGTTCGAAGTGTTTGAAACTAATCATCTAAGATATTTTAAACTGCACGCATTGTCTGGTATATTCAGATATGGAAAAGATACTGCCTAAACGTATATGATACAAGATACCGATATCCCTCCTCCACCCAAACACACACACACGAAAAGGGTATATAGATACCAATACATGATCCCATTGTGAAATATTGTAGACTAGTTTTATTTAGACACAGTTAATGTTTACAGGTTCTTTGAATGGAATTTTAGTTGCAAGAGGTTCTTCAATGGTTCATCAGACAACTGCCCTCTTCTGTAGTTGAAAACATCTCTTGAAAACAAACTCGAAAAATCCAACTTCCTCCGACTGGAAAATGTGACATCTTTTCAATTAATATTTCCAACACATATCACAACACTCACGGCTGACAGCTAGACTTGGGTGTGTTCTTTCTCTTGGTGACTGGACTGACTTGCTCAGGAAGTATCATACAAACTATCGCTTATTCCGCGATACTCGATACCACTTAAAAGTATCGAGTACTTCGATACAGATACTTTTTTCCCACCGAAGTATCGAGTATTTGCCAAGATACCAGTTTTTTGTATCACGATATTGCCTATGGCTGGGTATATCCTAGCATATTCACATAGTCAATATTCTTAGAATATTCCTGGCATAGTGTCAGTTTTCTAGCTATATGTGTAGAATATGCTTTGTGAAAGATTCAAAATAGCATATCCATAACACAACTAATATATTTAGAACATGCTCAGAGTAAACCTGAAATTCAAAATTCCGTTAGCGCAACGTGACTGTCTATTGTCTTCCTCAGAGTTCAGTTCAGTTGTTCGTAAAACCGGTCCGTTACGTGTGGTAATGTGAACATCGGGAAAAGCAATTTCTGAAGAATTTTCTGGAATGGTATTCAAGAATGCAAATCGCAGTGGTAAAGTGAAACTCTATTGCAGTATGAGTATGGATAAATGGTACTGAAGAATTCCAGGAGAGGTTCCTTTCAATCCTGCTTAAATATCCGTATTATGTAATTTCATTATAAGCTCGGAGTCCGTTGAAAGAGTAGAATAAATGTCCTTCTAATATCAGAGCTTGGTAATGCATATTGGTCGGTATTCAGTTCGAAGTACAAGACTACATTGTGGTTTATACTGATGTGATAATGTATAAGAATATGTGTATATATGTTTTAATACGAGTATTGCATTTAAGGATATAGCCGAGGAGACAGGAGGTGCTTTTACGGGAGATGGAAAATTGAATTTATGTGCGTTGGTCATTTTGTTGTATGTGTATCATTTTGTGATATTTTTCGCGTAACGTTGATGCTAAGTTAGTATGCACGCGTGTTCATGCATGAAGGCATCTTTCCTACTCCATTAATGCATTCGTAAACTTATCTACTAGTAAAAGGGAAAAAAAGTTTCCATGACTTCCGGAATGACCCTCGTATATCGTTTAAAATACATTCTCCTCCCTGCAGCTTACACCATCGATTGACTGTACCTCAGTTGGTAGACCGTTGGTTTCGCATTAGAGAAATCCTGGGTTCGATAGCAGCGACCGACCATCCTGACCGAGGTATTTAAAGTGTTTGTCCTCAATTAAACCAGTACAGCCGAGGTGATACCTTCAACTTATAGGTCCTGGCAGACTCCTTTCGTCATCCTTTCCTCTCTCGTATCATGACCTGAGCCACAGATGCTTAAAGGCCGTGGTTAAATTTAACCAATTCAATTACATTAGGTGTCGTTGTCGTATTTGTATATCACGTCACCAAGTAACATGTAAAATAGTCTGGAAGTTACAAAAGATATTGTGCAGAGAACCAATGACCAACCTAAGCTTTAAAATTAGTTCTCTCTACTCAACATTTTCCGCAAAACTGGTGACTCCATCTACTGGATTCTGTTTAGAACACTCTTTATACATCTTCTACACACACAACTCCCGACATCTGTTGGATTTAACACGTGTTACAAAGAATACAGCGAATGGGCCACAAAGTTTCTTAGGTCAAATTGGATACAGGTTAATAAACCAAACTGGTTAATACCGCATAAATCGGGCCTTGGTTTTCGAGATGCAACACACGTTCATTTGAGTGATAAGCGCTTCTTTTCTAGGTTCCATGACCAAAGAACAAGTGGCTCCCTCTAGTTGATCTCATGATAGTCTCTTGAACATCGAAAATCCACAACTCTTCAGCGAAAATCGAGCCCTGGTCTAGCTGTAGGTATACATTGCATAAGAAATCTATTAAAACTTCATACTAGATATTCCAGTGGGAGGTATTCTGTTCTTGACCACAATGAAACTAGATTGTAGCTCAAAATCCTGACTGAAGTTATTCCAACCTTTCTGAAATTCTCATATAAAATATCGAAAATTTAAATTCTATTACATCAATTATGTATGTATAATCATACGAATGTCTGATTTGTATCATAAACCATTAGTTGCACCTTCTACTAAAATTATTCTTGCTAAATAGATGTGAATAACAAGCTATCCTGTTTTCCTTCCCACTTTGTTCGTGCTGTCGTAATGACTGTGGTGTGGAATTAGGCCTGAAGGTCTCTCTGATGTCAATGCAGGTGGCTTTAACGAGCAATGAATTACCTTGGTTCCAAACAAGCATAAATGGGCTTTGACGCTTCCAATGAGAATTTGATGGAAGCGACTCCATGATACGTTTGTTGTTCCGCTGATTTTGCTGCTCCTGAATGCAAGTTGTCTTTTGAAGTAGGGAGAAGCTGTTAACTGACGAATCCCAGCGAAATGAGCATAGCAAACTACAAGCGTAGCTAATATCATGGTCCCCCTGTCTCTGCCACGTCCAACTGGAACAAATGCATCTGCCATCAACATGTTATCCTCGTGCATGCTATCATCTAACTAGCTATACAATTAAAATAAAAGTCTTCTCGTATCTAAGAAGTCAGACAAGGCAGTTATCAAGAATTTGAATGAGTGGGAAGGTGGGTAACATTATTATTATTATTATTATTATTATTATTATTATTAGTAGTAGTAGTAGTAGTAGTAGTAGTAGTAGTAGTAGTAGGAGGAGGAGGAGGAGGAGGAGTAGTGGTGGTGGTGGTGGTAGAAATGTAGCAATAATATCAGTAGAAGTTGTTGTTACTTTAATTCTTGTAGTTCTAAAACAGCGCTCAGTCGTCCAAACGGTTAGCACAATCACCCACACGTTTGGGAGAAGAAGTCCCTCGGCGATCAAGTACTAGGAAACAAATTTTAGGCAGGCGGAAGATATGGGGAGGAATTCAACCAGAGCCTAGTTTCAAGGTACCATCTTCCTGTTGGTATGAGGAAAAGCTCTGGAAAGACCCAATCACAGATGGCCGACCGCTGAGCTCGAACTCACATCATAGGAGGAAAGGGATCTGAAAGATAGGATCCTGACATATGTCAGGAAGGCTGTCACGATTAGCGGTGTAAGCAGCGCTCTTGAGCTAAAAGTTCTATTAGTAGCCTAATGTGGCTTTCTATTGGATAATTCCGTAAGAGATAATTGCACACATTTATTGAGTTATTTGTGGAGAGCTTGGAAACATATCAGCATCTTTCACAATTACAAAGTGATGGGTTTGAATAAAGTATTTCTCATCCCAAATTACCATCCTTTCAAAAGGAGAAACATACTGTAATTAGTTCATTGTGGCAATAACGAGAGCTCCCTGTCATAGTCCTGACTACAAATCTTTCAACATAATCTCAAACTAAAAATAATAGTGTTACCAGCGACAGAGCAATGGACAAGAAGGAAAGAATTCAAGAAACATCACAATAATACTAATAACATTATCTACAGAGTTCTTTTCAGAGATATTAGTCACAGAATTCAATGCTTACATGGAATATTCGCCACAGACCTCGATCGACAATATCCATACAAATCTGTTATCATTGTGAAAGATATAAGGTAAAGCCGGGAGAGATTGCACGGTAGGAGAGATTACGCAGATCCTGGGAAGACGAGAAAGAATGAGACTTACGTGATGTGAGTGAAGGATAAATGAATACGTTACTGACAGACTCGTCAGTTGAAGTTCTGTGTTTATAGAATGTGGTTGCTGAAACTTATCATTCTTTTGAGTCTACGACAGTGCTTGAATTTTCATAAACGTTGAGGATAGTTGGCGCAAGCGTCAATTAGGAGGGATTGTGCCGTAGCTTCATTTAATACAATCAGATTAGAGATTGAAGACTTTGTCCATATTGATAGACTATATTTTGGAGACTTGCCGCTTAGCACATGACAAGTTCGTTGCAAATCTTCTAAGATCTAGAAGTGGTAACTAGAAACTTTGCTGTAAACTTGATAACATTTTCATATTTGTTACGCAAAGTTTGATACATAGTTGCACATATTTTCTTTTCTTTTCTTTCTTTTTTTTTTTTCGAAAATGTAAGCTATATTTTCCTCGTTATCTGGTATGAAGAAGAACATTTTCTGGTACCAATGTGAGTTGAGGGAAAATAAATTACAGTCCGGCCATTGCAATATTTCTTGTATTGAGCGAAAACACTTTACTATATGAGGAGGTAATGACAGAAACTTGGAAAGCTTTAAACTTGTAGGGAAAAGATGAAAAATGAGGACGATATGGTAGTTTCATAAGGGAGTACTGGAGACAGAAGAGAATAGATTAGGAAGAGAGAAATGCTGAGCCAATAAATAGTAAAGGTACTGTTAACAGCATTGATGCTAAAGTTGAAGAGAAAAGTGGGAAACCAAAAAGACGGATACAAAAATAGGTGTTCAACATCATGACGGTGGCACGATGAGCAATGACGTCACCCTCAACGCGTACAGGCTAGGGCAAGGTTAAAATGTGAGCATGAATGTGTAAGAGCCAGCGTGAAGATATGAAAGGGTTAACGATGAGTGAAGATTGAAGATATAACTGTAAGGATTTGAGGGCGAAGTGAAGACGGAAGTGAGGGTGAAGACATTAGGAAGACAATGAGATGACGATGAGGGTGAAGGGAAGACGTGGATGAGGGTGAGGTGAGGATGGATGAAGGTAAGTGTGAGGGTGAGGTGAAGAGAGATGAAGATGATGGTGAGTCATAATAGGGTCTAGAGGTGGGGATAATGATAAGTGAGAGCGAAGTGAAGGCATGATAAATGTGAGATGAAGTTGAAGGTGAAGCGAAGACATGAAGATAAGAGTGGGTGAGGGTGAGGGTGAGGGCGAGGTGAAGACAGATGAATATAAGGGTGAATGACAGTGGATAGAAGAGGTGAGGAAAAGGATAAGCGAGAGTGAAGTGATGTGATAAGCCCCATATAGCCCAGGGTATCCCAGGGATATCCCTTTTAGATCTACAATATGTGTACAACATCTTGGGATCAAATAAAGATATTTCTGAGATACACTTTTTGGTATATTAAAAGGATATTCTAGATTGGAGAATATTCTGATAATATCTTCAAAGAATAATGGTCCTTGTCATATTCGTAGAACTTGGGTTATCCCTAGGAATATTCTTCGCGTATACAAATAATATCTTAGAATATTCTTGGGATATTCCAATATCCCCACGGGAATATTCGTAGCATATTCCTAGAATGTACCTGTGCCGTATGGGGCATGAGGGCGAAATAAGGACGGCAAGATAATGGTGGGTGAGGGTGAGGTGAAGACAGATGAAGGTGAGGGTGAAAATGTGGATGGAGTGAAGAGGTGAGAATAAGGGTAAGTGAGAGCGTAGTGAAGATTTGATAAGGATGAGCAAGAGTGAGGGCGAAGTGAAGACTTGTGGATGACGGAAGTTCGACACTAAAGAATGCAACCCATAGTAAGTATTAAAGGATGGAAATATCGAACGTTAAGAAAAACGAACACAAAGCCCTACGATTCCACCAACAATGGCCAAGGCTCCATTCCCTTGCAAATATCAGAGACCCAAGAACATAAATGTTTATAAACTAGGATGAAAATACTGACAACTTGAGTATTTCGGGACTCGAACTTTTAGAGTATTTTGCTATTGTGAAAATAATGTTTAAGCAAATTTGGGTGTAGATAGGTTTAACGGAATGGGATCAATTTGAACAAATTATTTGTTAAACAAACATGGGTTGGCAACACTGATGGGCAGCACCAATCAAGATGATTCCGGATGCTCTGAATTCGTCTAGCCAAGACGTTTCCAACGATACCTCAACCACCTTTGTACTGTTTGTAGTTCCTTAGATTTTGTTTTTGGAAACGAACTGAAGAACAGACGGATTGAGCTATGTTATCAAGGTCCCATTTTTCTAGCTTCACTATCAAGACCTGAAAAGGAAAAAAAATCCGAAGATTAGCATGAATGAAGAAGCTTAATTTTGTGTTGGAGTATCTCTCGATATTGCAGAATGCTATTAATGATAATGATTGTGTTGTGATGATGATAAAGATACTTTCACAAATAAGTTAAAGGCAGTAGTGAACAAGTTAATCAGAAGAATTGTACTTGATTATTACTGAATGGAGTAGAGTTTTTACAATTCTACAGTGAAAAGGAGTTTCTACTATCTCTTCCTTTCTCTTCCAAATATAGGAAATGCCTTCAACTTTGTGATAATTGGCGTTAACCAGGAAGCAAGGGAAGGGGGTTGTTGCTCTTTGATTTGTGTTGGTAGAAGAAAGTCGTGAACCCACATTGCATGTAAAGGAATGACTCTCGAAGAAAAAAAAAATATATGGGTGTCGGGTGTGGAAGGTAAGACCTGACCGGTGGAATGTGGACCCCCAGGCAGTGTAGCACCCTCTGGTGTCTGGGTGAAGGATGACACCAGCAAACAAAATACGGGTGAATGGAGCTCCTCGCTCTCACAGTCAAGGCGACATCGTTGTCGTATCTCTTTTTTTTATTTCTTTTCCCACGGTTAACCAGTTTCTGAAAGAAATTGCTACGGATTTTTTTTTCTTCAGCCACTTAAACTCTAAATATTACATGTAGGTAACTCAAAACAAAATATGCTCTGAGTAAATTTTCTACCCCTCCCCCACAAAAATACTTCCTTTCTTCAAGATGACAATTTAACTTGTCCGTTTAAAGGATATAGGTAAAGGACAGGAGGTATAATAACAGACCCAGATAACAATATTTATTGATTACAGGAAACTATTAAGTATTATTTTGAATATAAACTAATACACACATTCTAGCTATATTAGAATTACAACCCTACTATTAGAATTTTTTGTTTTTAAAATGTAAAAATCTAATGAATATATTGCATTCTTAGGAGTTCCGCAAGGCTCGAAGCTAGGACCTTTCTTATTCCTCTTCTTTTTTAATGATCGCCTGGTTTAGGCGCTAGCGCCACTGACAGCCCGGTTTCAGTTCCCGGCCAGAACACTACGTTCACGGCGCATGCGTATCACACAGGGGATAGCTTTAGATTTTCTTATATCTTCGCAAGAGACTATTCTATTGAATGCCGTATTTTAATACGTCCACTGGTAAGGTATTAGGATATGTACAACCAGGAGCACGTCGAAGTTATAATAGAAACTTTAGATATTGCACAGTGATGGAAGGAATAGAGTTCTGACTGCAAATGGCGATCAGAAAGATCCAGAACAGTTAAATTATTTTTAAAAAATGGTAGCATTTAAAATAACTAAGGTTACTTTGCACGGCTTCCACTTTCTAGGAGGGTAATGTAAAATTAATCGCTTCTAATTGCATTTTCGTTAGTATCGGTATCTTAAAAGGACATATGGTGGTTGAGTTGAAGAAGTAATCTTCTAAATAATGGGATTTAAACTTCCCGATTTATATTGGAAGTAGCGAGATTAATAAAATGATTGTCGATTGAATAAATTTGTATTCCACCAATATATCCATTGATCACGACCATCTCGCGATCGGAATGTGTAAATTGGAAGTAGCGTGATTAAGTCATAACTAAACAGTCCTTTGGCGGTTAAGTTCAATGTATATGCGTAATAATAAATAAATAAAAAAAAAATACAATGCTGACTTTAAAATACAATGCTCGCTGACGTTCCTTGGCATAATTGCTTAATTTCTTTGTCAAATCTTACAGTGAATATTTCTTTCTTCGTCTGTCTTTCTATGACTCTCTCTTCCCCTTTTTATAGCTTGAAACCCGTACAACACAGGAGTGTTCCTACCGAGTGGCCGTAGCTCAGTGGTAGAGCTTTGGCTTAGCATTCGGGAGGTTGTGGGTTCAATCCAAGTAGTAGACCATCCTCACTGAGGTTTTCCCAGGGTTTTTCGTCAGTCACACCAGGCAAATGTTCGGATGGTACCTTCAACTTAGGCCCTGTCCGGTACCTTCCTGTATCCTTTCCCTTACCCTGTCCTGGCCTGAAGATTAGCTGCCTAAAGACTATTAATAAAATTCTCGCCTTTATTTCTTTTTCATGCTTTGAGTACAAAAAGAAAAATTGGTCTTTCCATTTCTACTCTGTTCCTTATTATATCACACGAAAGCTATAGGTGGTGAATCAGTCAAGTGTCTTAGAATGATGATGCTTTTCAGAGGTACTAAAGGCCCTTCTATATATTATATACATCTTTCAATGTACGCACACTTCGGCCATTGGTGTTCAACCGTACTAAGAGAGCCTTCATGAGGACCGACCTTACAGCGACATACCCTTACGGTTGGAGCTCGCGAGAGTGAGTGTTGAAGTTGAAATTAAAATTGAGCGAAAGTTCTTACCGTACGTGATGGAAACAATTTGAAAATTGAGTTTTCTAGAAAATAGTTTGGAAATACTAATAACTAAGGGTGCCTGGTCACAAAAACAACCCAGTATGTTCCTATTGTGTCGAATAATGTTTGTGCCAAGTTTGGTGCAGATAGATATAATGGAATGGATGTAACTTAAACAATTGAATGTTCCATTAGTGGTTTGGCAACACTGACTAACTACACCAATCGAGACGCTCTGAGCTACTCTAGTCAAGACCTTTTCAACGGCACCTCAACCACATATCTACACCTTGTGGTTATTGAGGTACGGACAGACGGACGGACAGCTTCGCTATAAAAGGTCCTAAAAGACGTCTAAACGTGATACTGACAATATTACTTCCATTCATTTTGTGGAATTTGCCTGATATATATATATTGTTTATAGAAGTGTACAGTCACGGAAGTAGATAGATACTGCGGGAGTCTAGCAATTATTTACTCTATGGTCTATTTATGGTTTCACTTTAACTTATATTTATAGGCAAGATACGTCACGGCTTAATCGTAATTGCCTGTCTGGACCATAAATATAATTTAAATAAAAAATAAAAAATAAATGCTAGTTTGTATTCAACTCCTGCAATACTTACTTCCTTGACTACACAATATAGGCCTACGAGTTGAAGTTTACAAGAATAATGTAAACTTTATTTATTTTATTTCTTTTTTCATTTTCTGTTCATAGGGGCCTATCTATCAGTACATTTCTCATACCGACTCTCCATATCTCAAAATATGTGGCTCATTTCAGAGCCTCTGAAGCAAAGAGATGCAAGTGACTTTGATTTCTTTTTATCTTTTTTTAATAATCTTTTACAGTACATACGAAAATACTGTTCATATATGGTACAAAATGCTTACGTTTGAGTACTACATACAATCCCTTCGTGCTTGAGCTGGCCGAATAGTATTTACTTTCATGAATAGATTCTTATAAACTAATATATGCCTCGAATGATACTATCGTTGCTAATAAAATTAGGGGTATTATTTTAAAAAAGGTACACGGAATAGAATCCTTTTCAATATCGTTGCTGTTTTACTGTTATATACTACGTAAGATTAACAATGTTTGGTGGTCATGCATGCAGTTTACAGGTAATAAAAAACGCAAAAGGTTTTAAAAAGAAAAAAAAAAAATCTTCCTCTGTGGATCCTCGAATCTTCAAAATGTAAGAGAAAAAAGCAATTTGGCAACGTCGAAAGTCCTGAGACCGGTCGCTTCTTGCTTGTTCTATTCCTTGCGTCATGCTTACTTTCGATGCCTGTTGCACACGACACGAGAGATCCTCTCCTCCTTGTACCTGTAGAGAGTCTCTTCCCAATAGACACAACAAAATACGCAAGCCAAGAGCCCTCTGACAGAAAATTCCCTTATCATGACACCTTATGTATAAGATCAACGAGAAAAAAAAAACTTTTTAATATCCTTTTACTTACTCTGTTAGCGTAGCCGACCTCCCACGTTAAAAGGTGAAATCGTAAGACGCCATCTAGCAACACTTACAACCCTGTAAACAGGTCCATCAACACCAGTCTAACGATTTGCTAACGACCCGTCACATTCAACCAGTGACTACGACACACACACACACTACAAAGACATTAAGAAAGATAATAAACCTATCGTTAGCTCTTGTCCTGTATCTCAAAAGTACTTATCTTATTATCAAAAATAAGGTAGGAACACAACTGCGATGAAAATAAGCAGCAAGACATTGTAATTTGTATTTTTATGGATGGTAGTAGCCATCCAAACATCCTCTTTCAGTTCTTTCACGAAAAAAAAAAAAAAAATGGAGACTCTCAAATACTTTGGTGGGGGATATATAAGTGCAACTAGAATTCTATGTTCCAGCCTGGGCTTAGCCCAATTGGATCATTCTCGCTTCCGGTGCCAGTGGGCTGGGTTTCATTCAAGGACTTCAAACATTGCACATAGTAAATATCTGGTTTAGACTTTCTAGACACGTAATAGAAATCTGAAATAAAGCTAGGTTATATATATTAGAGTATAATAGATGAATAAATTATAGCTGAAACCTGATCAATTTTGGTAACTCGACCGGACCCGGAGACTCGGTCCGAAACAACCCAGTGACGCGATTGAACCAGTTTTGTCCAACTGACTTGGTGAACCAGGAACTGTGTGACCCGTAGACCCGATGGTCGAATCTTGACCTAATTGAGCCAGTGACCCAATCTTGACCTGGTGGCTTGAATCAACTAATACTATGATATTCACAAATTCTTCCAGAATGGCCTTTCCGAGAGGGAAGTTCGGCAATACTATCCAATTGTATAGTGAATAAATGTGAAATGCCGAGTTAAATTTTGCTCAGATATCTAGGTAGATCTTAGATGTAGTCTAGCTCTACAGACGAAATTTAGATGTCTAATAATAGGTAAGTGTGAATGAAATATTAGCTCCTGGTGCTTTATGTCCAAAGAAAAAAAAATTAAAACTACATTACCTGGTTAATCAAAGTAGTCGCCATACGCAGCCAAACACTGTTGCCATCGCTCAGCCAACTATTGGATTCCGTAACGAAAGAAGCCTGGAGTCTGCGATGCGAAGAAATTCTCAACTTCATGTTGCACCGCCCGATCATCAGGAATGTCTTCCCTGCCAAGAAGTGATCGAGATGCCGGAAGAGGTGGTAGTCAGTAGGAGAGAGATGAGGGAATACTAGGGGGTGTGGAAGGGTTTCGTACTACAACACATGGAGAGCCTGACCGTTTATGATCGTCATAGCAGATCCATTTTTTATCTGAAGTGACCATTTGATGCAGGAAAACTTCCCGCTTATTCCTTACATTCAGAGAACTGCACACCTCCAGACGGCGATTCTTATTGGCCGGTGTCAACTCATGTGGCACCCATGAGTCCAACTTTTTCTTTCTTACTGATCGCACAAAGCCGCCGATTGACAGTGATATGGGGTATATTTAACTTGTCTGCAACAGCACGAACACTCTTCCGAGAGTCCACTTCCACGGCGTTCTTGAACAGCTCATCCGAACATGATGTTGGTCGCTGCTCACGGGGCTTATTTTGCAATGTTGTGTCACCGGAACGAAATTCTACCCTATTGATACAAATCAGTTCCTACATACCTTAATAGATCATTTGTGATATATCGAGAGATATTGATTTTATTTACTACCACTGTAAAAAGTTAATTTCAGACATGAAGCTGGATACTCTGTATCTAAAAAACGAAGCAGATTTTGACTTGCATGAAAGTTAATATGTGTGAATAATCACTTCCCAAACTTTGTTCCCATAATTTAGAATCACTCTGTATAGAGAAGAGATTGTAACGACATGCTTTATAACGAGCAAGAAGTTACAGTTACGGTAAGATAAATAAAATGCATTGGGTATGCAGATGATATGGCTGTTCATGTAGACAATGAAATATCAGTTCCCAAAACGTTGAAAGTACTAACATGAATCTCTGAGGAACATGGAATGAGAACAAACACATAAGGAAACAAGATGAATGGGTAACTAGTCCAAGTAAAGCAACAGAAAGTAATTAAAAATGGCTCAGTGGTAGAGCGTTGGTTTCGTATTCTGCAGGTTCTGGGTTCATTACCAGCTGCCGATCATCCTGACTGAGATTTTACACCTCAGTTACACCAGAAGAATTGTTCCTTGAACTTAGGCCCCGGTCGGCTATTTCCCGCATCCTTTCCCCTACGCTATCCCGGCCTGCATCTTAGATGCTTAAAGACCATAATATAAATTCAAGGAGAGGTATCAGTCAATGTATCAGGAGATTATTTTAAGTAAGAAAATGAGGTGAGAAGAAGATATACAGACAAGGATAGCGACGAACAAAGAGTTGAGGTAAAGAATTATTAAAAGTTTCGTATTAAATGTTGAATTATATGGATATGAAATTTGGGATCTACGAAGAACGACGAAAGCAAATTGAAAAGCCTCCGAAACGTGTTCGTGAAGGAAAATGAAAAACAACTGGATAAAAAAGATTCGTAGTGACAAAATGCTGAAGATATTTGCAAGAGAAGAAGAATATTTGACACAATAAAGAAGAAATAAAGAAAATAATTAGGACATTGATAACGTAACGATTGTAGGAATACTGAAGAACGCAAAATAATTGAAGGGAAAAGAGGAAAATGAAAATGGCTGATGCAACCTCTTGAAAGCGTTAAGATTGTGCTCTAAGATAATGAGAAAAGTGCAAGTACGACACATGACTGATAATCTTCCACAGAACACTCGAATAGTGATACTGAAGTTGTATTCAATTTATTTATGGTTCAGAGGAAAGGATATGGGAAGGAATTGACCAGGGCCTAAGTTAAAGATAGCATCCCGGCATTTACTTGGTTTGACTGAGGAAAAGCCATGGAGAAACCTCAGGCAGGATGCTGTTATCGATCTCAGAACCTCTCGAAAGCGAAGCCATTGATTGCTTTACCACCTGAGCTACGGCCTCTCGTTGACATGCTGAAGTGACAGATGCATTTCTGTGAGCATATAATCGAAAAAGAACTTTCGTAGAAAAAAATTTTTGTTCACTGTAAAAACAAAACACTTATTTTACACTTTATGCACACATTTTCTTACAAGGTATTTGGTAAGTGCTCAGAATGTGTAAGCAATCTGGACAAGAAGGGTGTAAGTTCTGAAAGTGTGTTTTGAATAGTTTTTTGGGAACTTAAAGTTTTCAAGATTGCTTTTTGACGCTTTTTATATGTGTTATTCATTTTATATGTGTTAAATCCTGGCTTATTCATATTCGCCTGAAACTGCTTCAATAAATAATTATAAAATTTACGAATTTTCTGTGCACTTTGTAGCTTAGTACTGAGACAACCCGGGTTCTTTCCCCGTTCCCGCCAACATTTGTACTTCTTTCTGAGCTACCAAAACTTCTATTTGACGTTCTCTAACTAACGCTGACAAGTGTACAACAAAATATACAAATAGTTGAATTGAATTGATTTTAGGCAAATAGAGGAAGTCGCCCTGGCCCAGGTGGTAGCACGCCTGTATACAAATCGGCGGCCCTCGTTCACATCGAGGTCAGCATGCTGGAGACTTTTCCTCTATGCACTCAGCGTCCTTGGTGCTCCTGGGTTATTGGGAGTAAATGCAGTCGAGCGTGGGACTGACCACATCAGGTCGAGAATATGTGGAG